>JAULKM010100901.1:0-10349 GCA_032355605.1 Rubia tinctorum | reverse complement strand
GAAAATGAGTATCACTAGGAAAAGACACCCGTAGAACTATAGCTAATAACCACGACAAAGAATTAGTAGATCCGGCATAAAATGAGAACGATAATCACACAAATAAGTCATTTATTCAAAAATTGGAAGAGTTCAGCGGTAATCCGAGCTAGAGAATGAAATTACGAGGACTCTACCGTTGTTGGAGAGGTTGAGAACATAGCTGGAGAATGTACCGGCGATGGTTTTCGCGATGCGTCAAAGGTGATTGCAGAGTATGTTGAAAGCTGAACCAGAGGCTGGGTCGCCGCACTTAAGGCACAGTCGCTGGCCGCATTGTCGACGATGCTCCGGTGGATAACAAAATAAAAGCCGCCGAAACGAAGCGCACTATGCCTCTGAATGTTACCGAAAACTGCAAAACTGAAACGCCTTTCGTGATTCGCCATAGCAGCTGGTAAAGTGCTAATTAAAAAGAAAATTATTTTAAAAGCAGAATCTATTTTTGAGGGAAAATGAGAAGCTGATCTCGCTAATTTCAAAATAAGCCAGTTTTTGTTTATTAGCAAAGATCTGCCAAAAACACTACTCAATTAAAGTTCTACTATCCTCTAATGCAAGATGATTATTCTAAGTACCGATTTCGTAAAAGAACTATTTCCCCAAATTTTCATAAGTTATGCAAGCATCATAATAGTTTTAAATTTATGAAAAGGGCATTTTCCAAAGATTAATCCCTAAACAATAGGTTCTGCGTAGATGAGAGATTACTTGTACGTTCGACAAAAAAAGGAAATGCACCTGATACCCTAAATAATTTTTGCAACGAACCCCTTCAAAATGTAGGATAATCAAAATATGCATGAGAAGAAGAAATAGTATTTTGATAAAAGTGAATTTTTAACATTATATTTTGGTCAAAAGTGATGGAATGACCTTGTAAAATTTGAAAGTGCAGAAATAACCCTGGATTTCGTTGACCAAAATGCCAACGTCAAATTGCTTGGAAATTGTGGAAATGACCATTTTACCCTTCTGGTGAAAAATAAAAAATGGTAAAAGATAGTTTTACCCTTCCTTCTTTTTTCATTTTCCCATTTCCCCATTCTTTCTTTACCTTCCAATTGAGATCTCCCACCCCTTTCTTTCTTCCGCCGCCTCTCTCCACCAAAAACCCTCCACCCACCCCTTTCTTTCGCCTCTCTCCAGCAGAAACCCTCTCATTTCTTCAGGCAATTTTGGTGGCGCTTCAGCTGAGTGGATGAATTGGTGACGCGATCAGGGTGGACGAATCGTGGAGTGGACGATTTGGGTGACGTGATTGAGATGGCGCACGTGTGTTGAGGTGGTGGTTGTGTAGTCGCCGGTTGAGGTGGCACGGCAGACGGTGGTGTTGGAGTAGAGCTGGCCGGATCTTTGTGGTTGTTCTTGGCGGGGCTAGGGTTGAGTGGTAGCAGGGGAGAGGAGGCGCACTGCGGAATGTGGCGCTGGCTAGGGTTGGGGTGGGTTTTTGGCGGGGAAGGGTTTCAGACAGCGGCAAGGCATCACAGCGACAATGCGGCTTAAGGCTGAGTGGTGGCATGGGATAGGAGGCATGCAGTGGAGATGTGTGGCATTGGCTAAGTTTGTGGGTGGGTTTTAGGCGGGGAAGGGTTTTAGGCGGCGACACGAAGTCACGATGGCGGCGGCCTAGGGTTGAGTGGGGGCAGGGGATAAGAGGCACCGACGGAGATGTGTGGTGCTGGCTAGGGTTGGGGTAAGTTTCTGGCGGAGGAGGGTTCTGGCAGGGAAGGGTTTCAGGTGACGGCATGGCGATGGCAGCACCAGTGGCTGGTGGCAGTGGTTCTGGGCAGGCTACAGAGGCTCTGCGGCGGAGCGTGTGGGGCTGGGCTTCGGGCGAGTGGGGCTACGACAGGGCATAGGCTGCGGCGGTGAGGTATGGGGTGTTTGAAGTTGGAGAAACAGTTTAGGGTTTAGGGTTGAAGAAGAAGTTTAAGGTATAATGGTCATTTTACTTTTAGTTTAGGGTTTTTATTATAGGAGGGATATTTTTGTCTTTTCATTATTAGTCAACGCAGAATTTACATCGGTCAATAACGGAAATTGGCCAAATGGGTAAATCTGTACATTTTGACTAAAAGATAGGGTTACTTATGCACTTTCACATTTTACAAGGTCATTCCTTCACTTTCTCAATCTTATAGGGTCATTTTTGCACTTTTCCCAAATATTTTACAACAAATTGCAGTACTATCATCTCATTTATCAAAAATTTCATTTTCATCACTCTTTGTGAGCAAAACAGCTTTCCAATGGAGCTGAACATTTGTTCCTCCAGCCTATCTAGAGCAAAACTACATTCTCTCACAAAAAAACTACTTCAAATTTGGAAAATCAAAACTCAACATATTGCATGTTGTGAAGAATCAGATTTTGCTTTAAAAAATGCATCATAAAGCTCTCACATCAAACACTCTTATAGCCGATTCCTTATTCTGTGTGATCTTATCTTGCAACTCCGAACGCTTAGCTGCTCTGATATCGATCACGTTTGGAGGAAATTGTTGAATAGAGCCGTGCAATGCGACTAGGTTGAAGAACTCTTTCTTGGTCAAGCTTTTCTTCTCCATCAGCTCATCAACCACAACATCCATCAGTTTCTTGTTGTGCACGAGAATATGCAAGAAACGTCAGTAACATCAGAATCAGAAATCTTCGTGCAAATTCTACAAGACTTGTGTATGATACGTACCTCTTTCACACGTTCATAGCACATGTCAAGGATGCGCACAACCTCAGTATCAATGTCCTGCAATGTACAATTGTAAGAAGTCAATTAGGTCAAAGCAAAAGCAAAAGCAAAAGTCACAGAGTTTGAGGTGATCTCTTACATTTAGACGATCACCAACCCAGAAATTGTTCAGACCATAGTGTTTCTCAGACAGAATCCCAGGTAGCCATTAATCTGAACCTCTCTTCTGTTCTCTTCATCATGCAGACCCTAATCCCTTCCATGAAGGATAAAATTGGTTTGTCCCTCAAATCACCCAACCAATGGTTGAACGACTCCGCTGGATTGTTGGTGACGTTGTTGCATTTCAGTAACTTTGAGAATGCATATCTATCCCACAACGAGTCACCCAATCCTTCCAGATATTTGTAGGCATCATTTGAGAGTTCCTTGATTTGCTCCATTGATTCTTTTTAGTAGCAGACGCTGTATGCTTTTGAGGCCTTCCAGAAAATATTCTTCAACACCCCAGCTGGAAATTTTTGTCGGAAGTTGGCATATATGTGACGGCTACATTTTCTTTGGGTAGCATGTGGAACAAGAGTTATGATGGCCTCACCGAGATCCTGCAATGGAACAACGGTCAACATGATCCATTTATAAACGAGCTCATCACTATTAAAAGTACAACAACAAATTAATCACCCACAGATTATTTAGCCATACATTAACCAATATGTACATATATAAAATAGGGTTACAACTGCACATCAACTGAACATGTATGGTTAAATATGCACTATAACATAATATTAAGGGTTGGAAAAGCGCTTCTAAACATCAGATAGGATTATAAATGCACTTTCATAAATTATCCAGGGTTATTATTGTACTACTGTCAACAAAAAAGGCCAACTCTACAACAATGAAATACATGCGTAATCTGTTAAGTTATAATCTAATCAACAAGAATTTTAGGAATCTAAACATCACAACAAGAAGTAAACAAAATCCACAAATAGAACATAAAGTATGACGCTTAATGTTACCTTCTGCCGGTCGAACATGAATGTCCAAGGTCTGCCTTTAGTTAATTCACCCAAAAAAAGCTCCATCATTTGAAAGAAAAATAGCCAGTTGTCCTTCCATTCACTCTCGACATAGGCTACAACAAGGGGGGGAAATCCACCGTTTAGATCCTTGCCAATGGCACTCAATAGAACAAATCCATACTTTCCCTTCAAATGGCATCCGCCGAAACCCAAATAAGGCCGACAACCATCAAAGAATCCTTTCTTCGCTGCATCCAAACCCATGAAAAACCTCTTCATTGTTGCCACTGAACCACCACTGGGATCATACTATATCATGGCCAAACTACCTGGATTGTTGTTAACCACCTCCTTGCAATATTGAGGCAGCGCTTTGAACGACTCCTCGTGGATACCCTCTAACATATCACATGCCTTCTGCCTAGCTCGCATCAATTGGTGCCTACTTAGCTGACCCCCAAAACTGAGCAACTTATCCTTTAAAACTTTATTTGACACCTTCGGGTCCGCACTCAGCAACTTCATTATCCCATATCTATCCAAATCCTCGGGGCCTTGACATTTCCTTCCTTTCTGCAAGTATTCACCCCTTCCAGCTTTCTAATGCAGAAAGTAAAACCATAAAAAATAGAGGAGTTGTGCAGCCTCCAAGCACATGCATCATCTAGGCACATCAAAGTTACCCGATCCTTCTCACTCCTAATGGATGTGTACCGAAACCCCTCCTGCATGGAAAAATCAACCAGTGCTTGCTTCATATCCTTCTGTGCAGAAAACATCATCCCTTCCTTCAAGGTTACCTTCTCGCCTTCGCCAAATTCATACTGCTCCCTATAGAGACACTTCCTGATTGGATGAAAATCTCCTTCACCACCGTCATAGTCATCTTCACAATCCATTTCCTCCCCCTTCGATTGGATCTCTGACAGCCTCATTTTCAATGTCAGATCCTACCTCGGTGTAACGCTTTTGCCACTAAACCTCATCCTTCAATACTGACTCATCTTCTTATTCATCAGCGAACGACTCATCATCACTGATGTTGTCAGATTTTTCTACTTCCGGTTCAGGCCTTGATTTGCCGCTGCTGCACTTTGCCTTTCCAGCTACTCCAACGTCACCCATCTGCTCATCAGCTTTAGCAGAAACCTGCACCGTTTGAGGCCCAGCATTATTCTCCTTCTCCACGGATGTGCCCCAACTGCAATCTGCAGTTTCAATTCCACCACCATCGCCAATCACATCATCAATTTCAGCAAACACCTCCACATCTTTTGTCCTCAACCGCTGCATCGAACATTTGAACAACATCTTGCTCAGTGCGCAACATAACCTTGTGCTGGATTGGATGCCAATAACTAAGCCGCATTTCAACAGACTTCCAAAGGTCAGCATCACCCAAAAAGCAGCTTAGTAAAATCTAACTTTAGCACAACCAGCGAATAACGATCTCGATCAATACCAGCCAACACTTTATACTCATTGCAGTAGCGAAGAGTCAAGCTGTAATGATCATCCTACAAGAAAAAAAAATCGGACAAGATCACTATTTAAAATGCAGACAACAAACTAGGTTTCACTCCCCAAAAAACAACATTACGGACAGAGCAAACCTGGACGAAATTCCATATTTTAAAAACAGAGCATTCACATTTTTCAAAAGAGGAAATCTACATTTCAGATCAAAATTTATGAAACCCTAGGCCAGTGGGTAACCTAATCTCAAAAAAGTTCCCACTAAATGCAATATACTAGCAAAATACTTGTTCAACGATTTTTTTTAAAAAAAAAACCAGATTATCAGCATCGTCACTCACAGGTTTGAAAAACCCTAGCATAAGAACACTGACCCCCAAATTTTTTGAGATAACTTCTTCAAAAACATGATAATAACACTCATACGACAGTAAAGGAGCATCAGACGTATAACAATTTGACGTATTTCATACGGACATACCATTTCTCCGATTGCTTTGTTTTCTCCCGTCGTTAGAGGACGGTGGCCCGATGGCACAAGATCGCCACGTCAAAGCAAGGGTAAACCACCAAAGCTAAGATTTCACTTCTCCCGCGTTGGAGCGGTGGTGTCCAACGGGGAAACGAGAGGTTTTCCTTTTGGTTTTCCAAGGAAGAGAAGAAATGTTAGCGGGAAATGGGAGAGCCTCTGAGATAAACGAAAGAAAATAAGGGTTCAATGTTTTTTCCTATAATAATCACAAGGGATAGTAATGTCTTTTCAATTTTTAATGTTTATGAATTTCTTTCATATAAGGGTAAAAAGGTAATTTCCATATTTTCCGGGCATTTTCCGAGTTGACTTTTTGGTCAAAGGCTGACAGGGTTATTTCCGCACTCCAGATTTTACAAGGTTATTCCTGCACTTTCGGGCAAAACATAGGGTTAAATTGCATTTTTCTCTATTATCATATACACCTAAGTAGAAATGGATTAGTGTCCTGACCCTGACCCTGACCCTGACGCTAACTCATATAACCCTAACTATATACTCGTAGTATGTAACTTTATTTATTTTTTATGTCAAGAACAAATATAATTAGAAACTTTGTAATTTTTATTCTCAATCAAACAAATATCTCTCATATATTGGTTTTGATGTATGATTTTCAACATTTTAGTGTGGATTGAATTATTATTTTTCTTGAAAAATTAACACAAGTGCATATTAAGTTTGAATTTTTTGTATTTAGGATAATATGTCTTTTATTTAGCGAAGGAAAAAATATAATATCATTATATCCATATGGGAATCGTTTTAGACCCGTCGGGTTAAAATATGGGTCAAAGATTTTTCAGACCCCACCGATCCAATTTTAACTAATTTTTTTGAGTAAAATGCTAAAATAACCATACATTTTGACCAAAAGTGCCAATATAACCCTGCAATCTCAGAAAGTGCCAATATAACCCTTGACTTGACTGACTTTTTAATCAACATTTATTCAGCCCGATTATGGTAAAAAAACAATTTTACCCTTAACTAATCAATTTTTTTATAAATAGAAATCAAAATCCTCTTCTTTCTTCCATTTCTTCAGCCGAGCCCCCCCACCCTCCTTCTTTCGCCAAATCAAACACTGATTTGCCGTGCGAGCCCCCTCATATCGATTCGCCATTGAAATCAAACACCCTTTTATTTCGCTGAGCCCCACCCTCCTTCTTCCACCGTCGACGCTAAACCCTTCTTTGCCGTCAGACATGTATCAGACCAGGGCCTCGTGGGCGAGAAGCTGAGGCGGGACATCAAGTTTCTGCAAGATGCCATCACGGTCGTGAAGCGGTGCCGGAAGTCAGTGGTGGTCAGCATCCATGGAGTGTGCGTGGGTGGAGGATTGACTTGGTACTCCTCCAAATCTGGTGCCGGTGAATCGGTGGGGGATCGACTTGGTACTCCTCCAAATCTGGCGGCGGCAAAGTGGTAGCGGAGGTACTCCTCCAAATCTAGTGTTTGCGAATCGATGGGGGATTGACTTGGTACTCCTCCAAATATGGTGTCGGTGAATCAGTGTTTGATTTCGACGGCGAATCGACGGCGGGGTTGTGGCTAGGTTGCTTGCATGTGGCGGCGGAGGAGAAAAGAAAACAAAGGGGTGGCAGTAATCGGGAGGGATGAGATTAGTGTTTTTCGGCGGCGGCGTTTTCTGGCAGATCGGCGTTTTCCTGTGGAGATGACATTTTTCGGCGGCGGTTCCTGGTGGAGTAGCAACATTGAAGAAGAAGAAGATTGAGGGTAAGAGTATTTCCATCATTTTGCTTATTGTCATTGCCGGAATTTGATGGGTCAACGCAGGAATTCGGGAGTTTGGTTATATCGTTACAAATTTTTTAAAAGTTAAGGTTAGATTGACACATACAATGATTAGTTAGGGTTAAATTGATATTTTCTGAGATTGCAAGGTTATATTAGCACTTTCAACCTAAAGTCAGGATTATAAATGTATTTATTCCAAAAAAAAATTAGGGACCCAAACCCAAACCCATGTTCATCCATAATGGCGGCAGTAACTACCAGTAAGATAGTTGTAGTGACGGTTTCGTGAAGTGGTTGTGATAGAAGGGTGGTAAGGGGTAGTGGTATTGGTGTGAATTTGATGGTCATGGAGATGGTAAGGCGGTAGAGGTAGTAGGGTTTGGGTATATATATATTTTATAATCATGGACATTTTTCTCTTCATTTATTTAATTCTGCCAAAAAATCATTGAATGTTAAGGTGACGGTCAGATAGGATATGTGGAGTTGATTACTGTCAGTCAAAGGATCGTTTAGCTCTTTCAAAAAACCCAAGCACGACTAGATTAATGACTTTGGGGAAGAAATGAAAGGACGAGCTACCCTTTTAATGTTTGCATAAATTTTATGAAATTTCAAACTTAAAGATACATTTTTTTTATTTCAGATGGAGGGATTGTCATGAATAAGAGGGCAGAAGAGTCCTCACCTATGAGTTTTTGAGTTAAATACTAACTAATTGAAGAGAGGAGATTGGAGAAATTGAGACAGACCATCATGACCTAAAAATTATAGAAAAGCGTTAGAAAATTGTGTAAATTTGTAGACGGTATAAACTATATGCAATTTGAATAATTCAGTAAAAATAAATAAAAAAACCAGTTCAAACTTGAAAGTATTTCTTTCTTATCTAAAATTATGATCCTCTTCTTCATCCTCTCATCTCATTGAGATGCAAATGCTTCTCATTTTTTTCCCTTTTAATTTCCACGTTTCATGACAAACCTTACACGCCAGGAACTACACTTGGGCCCTCAACATTCCAAACTCAAAACGTGGGCCACGAATTACATTTGGGCCGTTAATATTTTAAAAATTCAAACTTCAAAAAACAAATTTACTACATTACCGACTCCGCTGGGGATCGAACCCAGAATCTCTGGTTTCGTAGACCAGCGCCTTATCCATTGGGCCACGGAGTCACGATGTACACCTGATCTGGGCTCAATATTTTTAAAAAACTACATCTTTTAAATTTGTGATTTTCCTTTGAGTTCAACTTTTCTCAATACTACAGTAATGAATACTCTCCGCTTCACTAGCACTGGCTCATTTAATTTTGACAATTTTCACTAGCACTGGCTTATTCTCTCTTTTATAAATTGACTCGACTCAACTCACGGGCTCCTTTTATTAGTCCAAAATTCTACAACATCGGATTGCACCAACACTTTTGGGCTCTGATTCCATCACTCCACTGGTGTAAATAAAATATAAAAAAATCTATTAATTTTCTCATAATTTTTTTAAAAAAATATACTATTAAGGTCTTGTTCTCTAAATTTGATTTGAACTGATTTAATTTGACTTGATCTGATCTGATTTGATTTGAACAAAATTGAAAATAAGTGTGTTGAAAAATAATAATGTACAACCAAATTAAATTAAATTTCACCAAAACAAATTTACGTTCAAATGAACTAAACTGGAATGAATTGAATTAAACTAAACTAAACTGAAATGCAGATAAAGGGCTAAAATGGTTTTTCATGAGATTGGCTTTACAAACGTATTTAAGACTACTATTACAAAACAAATTAAAAGTTTAAAATTACCAAAATCTTAAGTTTGGTGACCAAAATTACACGAGATTTTATTAACATAATGAAACACGACAAGATGGCCAAAGATAGAGATGAAACGGCTATTTTCTGTTCTCCACATTTATGACCTTACTTTGTGCACTTCAACCTCCATTAAATACCCCCTCTTTATTACAGAGCTTGAATTGCAGCAATTACAAACCAAGAAACAGACAATAGTACGAAATAATCACGGGCACCATTTTCTTCCCATCAAAACAAAAGCTCTTCACTCTCTTTTTCTGAACAAAAATGGACGGGGCTAATCGTACAGGGGAGGTGAGCATCCAGCTGACGGAGACTAAGATGGTTGACGGCGCCGCCGCCGTGTTGGGCGGCGGTGCAAGGCCGGTTGTGTACGCGGGAAGATGGATGTAGCACGTGTGTCTCTCCGATTGGGCTGTCTTTTAACTTCGGTGACAGCCCTGTCAGTGATGGTTGACGGAAGTGAAGGATTCTGACTCTGTTAGTTATTTAAAAAGCAGTTAAGGAGTTATGTAACTGAAGTTAGTTTCTGTTAGTAGTTAGTCTAACTGTTAGTCAACTAGTTCAGTAAACTTGTGTATATATAGCATGTACTGTACACATTGTTCATCATATCAATATACAGATAATTTTTCCTCTACTTCTTCTTCATAACTGACACTATGTGTGTTCAATGGCAATCACTGAATTGCAATGTTCTTGATGTTGTTTACATGGTATCAGAGCATTAGGTTCGTATGATTTGCTACACATACCGTACTTCTATCGGAATCAATCAGCTGATTTCGAACTCATACCACATATCACAAAACCCTTCCGCGAATTGCTGAGGATATTGCGATGACTACGACGGAGATTGGTGAGAATTCAGTGCAGCAACAGATAAAGAATGGTGGAGCGCGAAGAGAGGCACAAAATCGCGATGAAGATGACGGTTACTATCGATTTCGAATGGAGGATCCTCTATATCTGCAGAACAATGATCATTCAAA
>JAULKM010100900.1:0-10349 GCA_032355605.1 Rubia tinctorum | reverse complement strand
AACCCGACCTGTTTTAACACGAACCGTTTCCAACCCGACCCGAACCCGACACGATCACCCGAACTGACACCACTAAGCACAAGAGCTTGTTATATTAACACTGGACAATTTGGACTACGTCCCATGTGAAATAAAAAAGTTGGGCTAACTTGTTCTTTTCTATATTTTGAACGGGCTTATGTTCCCCAATTTTAGAACATGTGTAGTGGTAAGCCCGCTTCGAGCCCGATCTTACGATTTTAATTCATTAAATAATTAATCTTTTTTCCACCTCAGCAATTGATTCTGCAACTAAATCACTTCATTTTTTCCCACAGCGGTTGAGACCACTTTCAGCCCACTTCTTGGATCTCACTTGATTCTCCCCATCCTACTCATTATTTTTACCTCCGATATGTAATTTAAATAAATTTAACTAATAAAATAAATTCAAATGTTAAATTTAATAATACATTTGTAATTTTTTAATTTAATTTCATTTAAAAAAGGCAAAGTCTTGGGAAAGACCGTCTTTCCACAACCTTATGGAAAGACGTGATTTAATTAAAATAATAAAAAGGTAAAATATTTTAGTTGCAATATTAAAATTTTATTATGCAACATGTAGTAATTATAAAATTTATAACCTGATTCATGCAGCCCAAAATTTTTATCTTGATTTTTTCTAATTTACACTTTAAACCTTGGTCTTTCCATGACTCATGGAAAGACCGTCTTTGAAGAGACGTACTCTTTAAAAAAATAGTAATTTTTGAAATTAATTTCAATTTTTAAAATTTATTTTATGAATCATAATTTTAAAAAACCATACATATATTTTAAAAAATGTAATTTTGATTTTTAAAAATGACCAAAATTTAATTTAGATTTTGAAAAGTAAAAATAGAATTTTTAAAGAATGTTTCAATTTTTTTGGATTTTTATTTAGTTCTTCAGATTTTTTAAAAAGTTTTTTTAAAAAATCAGTTGGGACACGTGGCACCACCAGATTGGGCCACGTGTCCCAATCCGGATCCAAAAAAATAAAATTGTTGGCGGCCAGGGCCCATTCACGTGGGTGCTGCAGCATTTGGCAGACCTGGTCGCGGGCTCTGTCAGAGAGCCGGACTAGCGGGATGCTTCAAATACAGCTCGCTCCGAGCCCCCCACTGTGGGAGGTTTCAGGCTCAATTCCGTCCTAATTTTTAATTCAGCCTAAATTGAGCCCCTCACTGCACATGGTCTTAGATAGACCTTTGTCAAGTAGGCCGATGATATTATTGGGATCAGATGGATACAAATTATAATCTATAGTATTCACTCTGCTCCGCCGATTCTGCACACTTTCTCTTTTAGAAAATGTTGAGCATCTCATGAGGCATAATTATCCCTGAAAAATTAAAATTTTACACAATTTCTCTTTATACAAAATTCTCTCTATCTTTTCGCTAAAAGCTTTTGCAGATTTGATTTCTTTCCTCCTAAATTTTTTCAGATCTCAAAAACCTTCTTTGTGTGATTCTTCTTCTTTATTCCTCCTACTTAACAACCTCTACTTCTTCTTCATTCTTCCTTATAAAAAATTCCAGATCTCAAGACCTCAAATTCTTATTTATAGAATCGTGGTGCTGCTTGGAATCTTATTTCTTAAATCGAGTTGCTCCATTCTTCATTCTCGCCATTTGTTGTTTGGAATCGTGGTGCTCCATTCTTCATTCTCACCATTTGCTGTTTGGAATCGTGATGCTGCTTGAGAGCTGCCGACGTCGCCGCTTAATGAAGGCCGGAGAAAAGAGTTTCTAGGTTCCGGCCACGAGGACACCATTTTAACCATTGAAGAAGAAGCATCAGAAAAGATGAATAAGGCTCCGTTCAACAGATTCTCATTTTTAGTTCATGAAATCACTTTTCTTTATTTACCTACCTTTCAAGTGGGGTGATGATTGTGAATCGGCTTTTGTTCTAACCGGAAATTGTGAGCGCAGGTGGCCTAGCGATGTGGGGCGAACTTCACAGCGGGCTGTGAGTTTGAGGGTGGAGGCGGGTTTGTGGGAGTCTAGGAAGAAGAAGGGTTTGGAAAGGCAGGGTCAAAAGAGACAATTCACATTACTGAAATTAAAAGTTCATCTTTTTCCCTCAGCAGAATCCAATGGGACAGATGGAGGGAGTATATATATTAAAGGAGGTCATTCTGGCCACATGAAATTCACAAGTAATTCTTGCTACATAGCATTCACACATAGTTCCACGTCAATTTAAAATTAATTAAAAATATAATATTTTATAAAGTCAATCCATAATTTACAATGTAAATTTTTTCCCCAGTTTCAATATTCTTCCCATACTCCAATGCTTTTCAAATAATAAGTAATTAATCATACCCTATTTATGAAGATGCACATTCCTTTTGTATTCTTAATCTCCATTTGTTAGGGAAATTCTTTCATAATAGATGATGCTTATTTTTTACAATATATTATTTTTAAATTTGATACACTTTTCTTTTTGGTTAATATTTTTAATATTATCAAATTTCATTTCATGATAATAAGCGAATCATTTTCATCTACTTGCTCTTTTTTTTTACTCATTGCAATCTCTTTCCATGTAATTTAATTT
This sequence comes from Rubia tinctorum, assembly GCA_032355605.1. Taxonomy (NCBI): domain Eukaryota; kingdom Viridiplantae; phylum Streptophyta; class Magnoliopsida; order Gentianales; family Rubiaceae; genus Rubia; species Rubia tinctorum. The sequence continues at coordinate 7,751 of JAULKM010100900.1, read as the reverse complement.
GCCTACAAAAGTATTCAAAATTACTATGTTAAACATATAGATAATAGATGGAGCCACATGTCACTCACACAAAATTGTTGTCACATATCACTCACACAAAATTCTACGTCATCTTTAAAATTTAATTTAAAATGTAATATTAATTTAAAACTAATCCCCAATTTCCAATGCAAACCTCTTCCCCAAGATTTTCAATACTTTTTAAATATTTCAATCCTTTCAATTGATGATTAATTATATTGATGATGCACATTCTTTCATAATAATTATTTTTTACAATACTTATTTTTAAATTTGATATACTTTTCATTTTGATTTATCTTTTTAATACTATAAAACTCCATTTCATGAAAATAAGTGAATCATTTTCATCTACTTATTCTTTTTTCCCTTTCTATAATCGATTCTCTCCACGCAATTTAATTTTCCTAGAAAAATATCTTAAATTACTATGTTAAACATATAGAAATAATAGATGGGGTAATTTTTTTTGTTCATGTAAGTTTTTATAATAAATTTTAATTTTGATAAAATGATTAAATATGGAATGCTTTATATAAATAATAGATATTGTACTGAAAGATTTTTTATATAAATACTTTCAAATAAACTATTTAAAACCTAGTAAATTTTATTTGCAATTTTTTATGTATGACTTTATTTAATTTTTGTTAATTAACCTTTAGAAATGACTTATTTTAGTACATGTCAATATGTGATACGTGATTTAAAAATTAATTCATTAAGATATATTATATTATATTTTTATTTTAAATTAATTTGTATAATTAATAATTATAAAATATTGACATTTTAAAAATATATAACTTTTATTTATTTCTCTAAGATGATGAATTTATATATATTTTTAATCAAATTTTAAAACTTCATATTTTGTGTTTTTCTATTTCAATCAATTAATCATGAATTGATGACGATACTTCTAATTTAAACATTTTAGATCTAATGTATATGATTTTTTTATCATTATAAATGAGCCCCTCCTTATATTTGATCATGGTTCCGCTACTGGTGTTAGGAGTGGGCATCGGTACGGTTTAATCGGTTTTTTATTTATTCGGTTCGGGTTATTCGATTTGCCCCTAAAAAATTCAAAACCAAAACCAACCCGAATAACCCGAATAAACTGAACTAAATTTGAAATTTGGATTCGGTTTGAAATTGAATTTAAACTAAATAAATCCAATTGGTTGTAAACTTTTTCTATAATTACTAAAATTATATATGTAAAATAATTTCTACGTCAAAACGGAATAATATTGGATAAATTCAGGGTTTTGTACAGCCCGAACACAAACTTAGACATTCAGCAAACCTTAGACCTTACACTCATTGTTTTTTTTCAAAAGTCAGTACTACTAAATTGTGCAAATCAATTATGAAGCGACACATTTTCAACCTGGATATATATGTAAGGACCTTCAGGCATGGTCCTCGTCTTGACTCTTGAGGATGCTTAATGATATCCGACTTGTTTTGCTAGAAAGTATTCCAAATGGTATGATATATTTGGAGGGTTTTTGGATTTCCATCTTACAATCAATTAATCAATTAATGATGAGTAGAACATTCAACATCTTTTCTATTACTCCCTCCTTCCCATATGAACTTACATCACAATCATTATCACGTTATTCTGAAAAATATTTGACCGTTAATATGTTTACCTTAGTATAATAATGACAAATAAAAAGTTGATATTTAAAACAAATTGTTACTACAAATTCAACAATATTATGTATGATAATATATTATTGTTTATAAATCTATTCAAATATGTAGTCAAAGTTTGATAGAAATAGTATAAAAAATAAGAGTATAAATTCAGTTAGAATTTAAACTATCTTATTAAGATAGTTGATTGTTATTTATGTCCTGAAAAATCTCCAACCGATTTTCCCCCATTTTCAATCAAATTAGTAACTATATTCCATTGGAAAACTCTTATTTCGGATATAAAGTAATACATGAGTACTTTTAAAGGATATAATTTTAAAACAGGTACTAAACTACGAATTTTGATGGAAAATGTTACAAATCTGAACATTTGCTTGAAAATTTCAAAGAGGAGTGGGAGTAACTTTAGCTGCAGCCGCTTCATCGTTCCTAGCACGCCTTACATGGAAAGAATGTGACTGAGTTATCGCATGAGCAGGCTTATCAGTAAAACGTATAAAATTGTAGGACCATGCGCCTAGAAGCGTCCCACAAACAGGTCCAACCATGTAAACCCATATTCCCTTGTAGTAGTTGCTTGCTATCGCGGGGCCAAGGGTTCGTGCCGGATTCATGGATCCCCCAGACACTGGTCTGAAAGTTAGGCAACATAATTTATTTTGTTATCTATGAGTTTTATCATCAACTTTATTACCGGTGAATGAAGAGTTACCCGGCCAGGATCGAAGTAATGCAGACAGCTGAACCGACAGCCATCCCAGCAAGCTCCCCAATCTGTGGAAGGAAAGTTAGCATTTAGCGACTATTTAAACTGTGTTATGTGTGGATTTGTACTTATAAGTAAAATTGATGTATACCTTATTTTTCAATTTAGTTCGAAAGAAGTTTAATTTAGTCACATTTAAATTTTAGCTTAGTTAAACCAAAATAAACTCGAAAAAAATAGGTCCTGAAGCTAAATTTGATTGGCTTACTGCTTTGGTATCGGTGGCGACGGCGGAGGTGACGAACATCATGGAGAAAGTGACAACTATCTCCATAACCAGAGCTTGGAGGGACGTTCCGGAAGGCGATGTGGTGCCGAGATGTTTGATTGGATGAAGCAAGAGTCGAAGAGTAAATGCAGCAGAAGTTGCCCCCGTCATTTGTGCTATTGCATAAAGTGGTACCTGTGATTGTTCTGATTTTAGGTACCACTCTTAAACGCAAGTTCATTTACTAAGTATTGATGCGTGAGGAGAGATTGTGGTGAAAAAGAAGAAGAAAACATAAAATTTATAATGTGCATAAGTGAATAAAAATAAATTAAAACTTATCAGAAAAATGTATATGGTGGTTTTGAGTGTGTGTGCGTGTACGAGGGTCAAATTCAAATTCATCAAGTGTTGAATACAAATTACAGAGACAGAGAAAGAGAAAGAGAAAGAGAAAGAGAAAGAGAAAAAAGTAAGGGTAAAATTTAATTTTAACTTCTAATAAATACTTAAAGGCAATTTTTCATTTGATCCCCACTTTAAAAAAATTTGTTTAGAACGCGACTTTAGTTTTTAATCTTGAACTGTGTCAGGATTAACTTATTATTAAATTCTTCATGTTATGTTATTACAGCTAATTATTGGCGTGTAGTTTTTTTAATAATTATCGACGAGGTTGCTTTTTATTATCAATTTTTTACTCGATATAAGAAGAACTAGTATATGACAACGTGGGTGTTGTCATTTATTAAGGAATATAAATATTACTTATAATTGTAATTGAATTATATTTTTTCCTTTTTTATAGATGTATTGTATCTCTATGCAATGTACCACAGATTATGAATACAAACACACATTATTTCATTATTTTTTAGGTCCTAGTTCCGAGTTACATATTTTATTAAAATAGGATTTGGATTTGGAGCCATCCAAGATTCTTTCCCTGTTGTTGTTACGCGCCAATTATTATTACTAGTTATTTAATTATTTGATGAGTTTACTTTCTATATATGAGTGAGGATAATATCAGCATGAATTCGTCGTAACAAGTAATTTTTAAATATCAACTTTTTATTTATCATTATTATATGTAATTAAATATATTAATGGTCAAACAGCGCGACAAGTGATTGATGATGAAAATGAGGGGTCCTTGTTACATATTTTTTAATGATAACACCAGGGGATTAGGATTAGGATTTGGATCCATTCAAGTTCTCTCCACTCACCATCTGATTCCCAATTTCAATGGACAATAATATGAGTTTTCATTTCTAGTTTCCCACACTAGTTGGTCAAATTCTAAAGTTCAAAGAATCAAAATCTAATTCTTTTTTATCTGAATGTCATTATCAAACAAGAATTTTTAAAATTCATAAGACCGAACCAAATTCCAAATCCTCTACACCCTGCAAATTATATGTCCAACATCAACCATGCAAATTAATATATTGTTTCCTTATTTGGAAACTCTACCCCTGAAATCATTCTGGACATGCTTCTTCTCAACCTATCCTTTGTTTTGGTAATATATATTTTTTTCAAAATGTTAGTTTTGGCAATATTTGGTTTGTCAGCTCTTCGCTCGTAGTGCAGGATTTTCTTCCAAGAAAAGAATGAATAAAGAAGTCTATTATAATTTACCAGCAAGCTAAGGGGTGGGACCCTCTAATTAATCACAAGGAGTATGAAAAATGAAAGACCAAATTCTCATTATCTCCCCATTTGATGGATTAGTTAAATTTATTTAGCTTTAACCATAAAATTGAATTGGTGTATAAGTGCAAATATTATTGTGTGGTAAATTTTTACATTCTTTATAACATATATATTTTTAAAGTATCAGTTTTTCACAAATTTTAATTGTATTCAATGAAAAAAACAAGGATCAATTGTTTTTAAAAATTAATTGTTGAAACTCAAAGTGTATAGTTTAAAATGAGTCGGAAGAAGTACTGTATGCTAGAGATAAATTTTCATGATACATTAAATGTGTATTTCGTTATGCATATGATATTACATAATTTAACATATGAAAGGTAAGTCAATGAGATATAAAATGTAATTCCTCTCCCATCTCTATTTGCACTTTTATTTTTTTATACTATCATCTATCAAAGTTGGATTGTATATTTGAATAGATATATGAACTAAAATATTATCGTATATGATATTGTTCAATTCGTCGCAACAATTAGTTTTTAAATATTAAATTTTCATTTACTGTTATTATACGTAGGTAAAGATATTAACTATTAAATATATTTTTTGAACAGCGTGATAATGATTGTTGTGTACATAGATTTGGTACGGGGGAGTGCAAAATATCTCGGTAAACACATATGATAGCTAAAGATATTATATGTCGAAAATGTCGACGCATATATCCGAAAAGTTATTTCTCAATGTATTTGATAAATAGAGTCCGATTGCAATTGAAGCACTATGCTACATTTATTTACCTTTTTTTTTATTATATTCCATGTTTCATGAAATCAGTATTAGAAGTTGATACTCTCCCTCTGTTACAATTTAAGTTGCAATTTAACTATTCATTTAGTAAAATCTTATTAACTTTGACCTCAAAATTGAATAGATGTATAAGTATAAATATTATTGACTGACACATTGTTAGATTCGTTATAACATATTTATTTTCAAAATATCAACTTTTTACAAATTTTAGTTATCCTTAATAAAAAATATTAAAGATCAAACAATTTTTTAAGTCAATTGATGAAATTCAAATTGTGCAACTTGAAATGGCACAGATGGAAGTACACTCTTTTCTATATTTTCACGAACATCTGATGAAATGCTAAAACTTTAGTTTAACTATTGAAGATTAATCAAAAAGCTGTTAAGAGATTATATAAAATGTTGAACTTAGAATAAAAGATATTGAAAACGTGTACCTGTTTCCACGGGAAGTCTAGAACAGCAGCAAACGCTAGAGTAACAGCTGGGTTCATGTGCGCACCGGAGATATGCCCCACCGCATATATCATCACCGTCACTATGAGTCCACCGGCAACCGATGCTCCCAGTTTCGGTACTCTCCCTTCGTCGCTGGCACTCAGCGCCGCCGCCCCGCAAGTCATGAACACCAAAAGGTAAGTCGATATCACCTCCGCTATCACCTAAATAGAGAAAATGGCGTGCAGAAGGCTAAATACATTAGCCCAGTGAAGTTCCATCCTAAAATCAATCGGTGATAGGAGGAGTAACTCACCAAATTTATAAGTGAGACAACTATACTTTCCACTTTTAATGTTGGATACTTAGACTTGCAGTTACTACTTAAAACACTCATAATGAATAAAATGTATTTTTACCTTTCGGAGAAAACCAGGTGGTGGGAGACATTTCCAATAGCGTGGAAGACTCTGGCGGTCTGAAACAACTTCTCCAACGTTGTTTGTTGCCCTGCCGCTTTGGTGTTGCTGATTATCGGAACAGAACTCCATTTCTCTTGTTCTCTGCGACTTGAAATTGCTCGATCACGACAACAAATTTATATTGTCCGGCGGGCTAAGATTTTAATTTCGGTAGGCTTGATCGTGGGAAAAAGTTTACATATTTTAGTGTGTGTGGGGGGAAAGAGATGGATACGATGAATTCAGGAATGAAAGGACTATATCTGAAGTTTGAGGGAAAGAGTGCACACTAAAATCGTTTGGTATGCATTGCATTATATAGCATTGGCAACCCTTAAGTTATACTAAGGGCTCCTTCGATTAAACTGTATCTACAAGTAAAATTAGGGGCTGTGTGGTCGGGGGCAGTGGCAGAAGCAGGGCAGTATTTTAGGGGGAGGAGTTGATTTACACTGGCAATTTTTTTCAGACGCTAGATTATATTGGTAATTATTTTCCGGGCACTTAAATACACTGGAAATTTTTTCGGAGTACAAGGCTGAGGCTCGGAGCAGTGGCAGACGGCGAGCACTGCAAAGGCGGACGGCAAGGCGGCGAGCAGTGGCGGTGACGGTGGCGGATGACGAGCAGTGGCGGAGACCGGATGGATTCGGTTTCGCAATTGAAAGTGTTACTTCTCCCGTTAGCTGAACCGAATGGCAAAGGCGAATGACATAGGGTTCAAATTGGGCTGCGTTTTGATGAAGCTTTGCATTTTGGCCAATTGGGCTTAGCCCGATTGACCATCATTTTAGTTAATAAAACGACGTCGTTTTACTTATGGCAAAACGACATCGTTTTGTTTAGTAAGAAAAAAATTAGATGTCTTCCTCAAGAGCTCACCGGGAACTGGTAAACTCACCGCTGCAACTTCAAGGGGGGCAGAAATCCATGGTTTTCGGTGACGCCTAGGGCTAAATCCCGGGACATCGGATTATAGGGGTGGGGCCAACCCCCCCCCCCCACCCCCTGCTTCCGCTCTTAGTTTGGGGAATCGGAATGGGAAAAGACAATAAAACGTAAAGAATCCGTTAGTATATGTTTGGTTGATATTTTTAATCATTCCCTTTCCTCTTTTTACGGTTTGAGATTGAATGGTGATTCTCTATCATCACCTTGGGATTGGGATTCCCCTTATTTCATGTTTCGTTTTCTACCTTTTAACTCACACGTCTTTTTCACTCGTAAACATTCCAACTTCTTAAACAGTGAATATTATTTGAAAAATATATAATATGTTTACTGTTATTTAAAATTTTAGTCTCGTACAAAAATGAACTGGGCATAACATTAATCACACACATATATATATAGATTGATATTTTTTTAGAGAATATATTAATTAAATAGTATTGCTATATTTTAAATTTATTACAGACAAAGAAAATAATGCAATTTTTTTGAGTTGCATATGGGTTGAATATTACTAAAACTATAGTTTTAGGCAAAGTCTTGGGAAAGACGGTCTTTCCATAGGCTTATGGAAAGACGGAGATTAATTATAATAATAAAAGGTAAAAGGTCTTTGTTGCAATATTAAAGATTTATTATGCAACGTGTAATAGTTATAAATTTTATAACCTGGTTCATACAACCCAAAAATTTTATTTTAATTTCTTCTAATTTACACTTTAAACCTTGGTCTTTCCATGACTTATGG
>JAULKM010100899.1:0-10349 GCA_032355605.1 Rubia tinctorum | reverse complement strand
AAAGAGTAAAAAGTAAATTGAGTGGATGAAAACAACCTAAAATTTGCCAAAAAAGAAAGTGTGCCAATGTTAAAAAACCATCCAAAAAAGGAAAGTGTGCCAATGTTAAAGAACCGGAGGGAGTACAAAACATCGACTCATATCAACTAAAACTCACCCAAAAAATGAAAAATATCAACATGGAAAAAATCAACAAAAAAACTACATTACCTTAAGAGTATAAATTATTCTCTCAAAAAATTCATAAAACGCCATTTTTTTTAAAAACTACAAATATCAACCTATATCACCAAAAAGGTACAAACATTAATTTCTAACACCTGAACCTCATGCGGAAAATGAAAAACACCAGCATAAGAAAAATGACACAACAAACATCAACTCCTATTACCAAAACCTCAGCCGGAAATTGAAAATTATCAATATAAGGAAATTAAAAAAACTACAAATATCAAGCCATATCACCCAAAAAAATTACAAAACATCAATGCATATCAATTAAATCTCACCCGAATAATGAAAAATATCAACATTAGAGGAAAAAAAGCTACAAACATCAACAACAAAGTTAGAGTACCTCAACAATAAAAAAACTACAAATATCAATTCATATCACCCAAAAACAAATAAAAAATCAACCCATATCAATTAAATCTTAGCCGAATAGTGAAAACATCAATATAAGTGAAAAAAAACTACAAATATCAACAAAAAGCTATAGTACCTAAACAATAAAAATTCTTCAAAAAAAGGACCTAGTGGGATTTGAACTCAGGTCAATAACCTCAAAACATAGAGCAATAACCCCTACACCAAAGACTCTTATTGAACATATACTCATTCAAATAATATTAAACCCCACCATATACATTACGAACATAAATTCTTCAAAATAAAGGTCACACCGTGATTTAAACTCGAGACCTCAACCTCAATAATAAGAGTGCAAACCACTAGACCAAACAAACACAGTTGACAAAAAGATCAGTCAACTAATTATTAAACCTAAGCAATTATTTAAAAAAAATTAGAACACAATATTAAATCTCACCTCATGAAGCAAAACCACAGTGCGCGTGCGCCGTCGCCACCATCGACTATTACCGTCGTCGCCGAGAATGCCAACATCTCCGGTAGCGCGTGAGATGTACACGCATCATTTCCTACCTTCAGGCGTGTGCATCTAAAACGCCTTCTCTCTGCAAATGGCTCACCGTCCTCCTTCATCTTCTTCCTTCACTGTTGAAGTGCTGTTGCAGCACCGCCGTCATTACACCGCCGTCGTCACCTCCGCTGCAGCGCCATCGCAGATCTCTCGTCGTAGATCGAATGCCATCGTCGACAAACTCTAACCCCTCTTCATTACCTCGTTGTCGATTGCTTCTCGCCACTGCAAAATTCCTCTGTGCGACGCCGTCTTGTGCGATAGAGCGCAATCGTCGGAGCTAATGACTTGACTAAAATCTGAATTCGTCAAAAGAAGAAGTGTGGCGGAGGTTCGATTCTCTGATGGAAGAAGAAGTACGATAGGAAATCGGTGGAGATCGGTGAATTTTTGGTGGATTCCGGCTTGAATCCGGCAGAAAATGGCAGAAACCGTCGGTCAGTGGCGGTTTTCGATCGGCGAGAGAGAAAAAAATGAAAAATCTGAAATGTTTGTGATATATATAGTATTTTGGTAATTGCACAGTGAGTCCCTAAATTTATCAGCATATAAAAAAACCATTCCAAATGAAATCTCTTTTAATTGCATAATAAATCTCTGACCTAATGTTTAGGTTGACTAAAACAAAACTCTCTCTCTGTGTGTGTATATATATATATAATTGGAATCAGGTGAGAACACCTATCTTAGGTGAGAACACCCAATTATGTGAGAACATATTTGGGACATCCAATGATATAATTCTACAGCTCTAATTAAATCATTAAAAATTCGCGTAAGATTTTGTATCTTTAATACGGAAGAATACAAACGAAAAGAGATAGTTTTCCACAACAAAATAACATCAGTGAGGAAATACTTATCAGATGTTGATGAGTTATATTTGGAAGTAAAAAATCAACGGTGGAGATTTAGTCCTATTACTTGTTGTTGGTAATCAACAGTGGAGATTTAGTCCTATTACTACATATGGTGTATATTAATCACTAGAGATTTCTAGTAGAACAATTATCCTTACTAAATTAATAATTAATAAAAATAAAAATAAAAATAATAAAAACAACCCTAGTCATAATACTATTTATGTAATTGATGATTGATGCCTTGGGAATGAATTCGGTGGAGGAAAGCTCCCTGATTTATTTAAAATTTGATTTTTTAAATACCTTTTACTTTTTAAATAATCCCAAAGTTTTATTTTAAATCGATTAATCTTTAAATGGAGTGATTTTTTTAATTAATATAATCATTGGAATAATTTAGTGTTTGTTTTTATTTATTGCAGCGAGATTTTTCTAACTTTACATCGAGGTTGCTATAACTTTGATTTTTTAATGTGTATTGCAATGTACAAATGATTATAATTTGACCATAAACATTATTAAAATGAGATTTTATATGATTAGTCTAACCATTGCTTGTAAGTGCTTTAAATGTAACTTATAGTATGTGTTTCTTTTAATTCTTACTTGTGTTACCAAAATAATTTGGTGCTTAGATTATAACTCAAAAGTGCTTCAAGTATTACTTGTAAGTGTTTCAAATGTAAATTATAGGTACTTCTTTTAATTCTTTCGTGTGCTACAAAAATGAATTGGTCCTTAGAGTATAAATCAAAGATGCTTCAATTATTGCTTGTGAGTGCTTCAATTGTAACTTATATGTGCTTCTTTTAATTCTTACATGTTCTACAAATACAACTTGGTGTTTAGAGTATAAATCAAAGGTGCTTCAATTATTGCTTATCAGTGCTTCAACTGTAACTTATAGGTGTTTCTTTTAATTCTTACGTGGAATGCAAAGACAACTTGGTGCTTAGAGTAAAACTCAAAGGTGTTCCAATCATTACTTGTAAGTGTTTCAATTGTAACTTATAGGTGTTTCTTTTAATTCTTATGTGCGCTACAAAAACAAATTGGTACTTAGAGTATAACTCAAAGGTGCTTCAATCGTCGTTCATAAGTGCTTCAAATGTAACTAATTATATAAGGTACTTCTTTTAATTCTTACGTGCGCTACGAAAACAATTTGGTGGTTTGAGTATAACTCAAAGGTACTTCAATCATTGCTCATTAGTGCTTCACATGTAGCTACTAGTTTATTCTTTTAATTCTTATGTGCGCTACAAAAACAACTTGATGTTTAGAGTATAACACAAAGGTGTCTCAATCATTGCTTGTAAGTTCTTCAAATGTAACTTGTAGGTGAATCTTTTAATTCTTACGTGCGCTACAAAAACAACTTGATGGTTAGAGCATAGATCAAAAGTGCTTCAATTATTACTTGTAAGTATTTCAATTGTAAATTATAGGTGGTTCTTTTAATTCTTACGTGCTCTACAAAAACAACTAAGTGCTTAGAGTATAACTCAATAGGGGTTTCAATTATCACTAGTAAGTGCTTTAAATGTAATTTATTTATTTTTAATTTTATGTAAAAATCAATTTGAATAATAGTGTGTCGGACTTGAGTGAAAAAAGGAAGTATATATTGTGCATTAAATAAGTTAGATGAAGCCTATTAGTGAGGAGAAAATATAATTAATTGGAGCTGGAAAGCCCATGTAAGTCCATGCGCTGTGGCGGAAAGCCATAATTGTTTCCGGATTCAATTTTATCATCTGACTTTAAGTTTTAATCCAAAACAATGACCCGCGAGTTTGATTTCTCCCGAACTTAATAACCATTAGATTAGATTATCCAATGGCTCAAATTTATTCTCACATAAATAAGTGTTCTCACATTTGGGGAATGTTCTCACCTGAACTCACCCCTATATATATCATATGGGTTTATATGTTTGGATTTATGTGAATGGAGCTTAATTTAAAAAGTTAAAATTTGAATCATAGATGAATTTGAAAGAATATTTTTGAAAAATAAAAGATGTGACAATATAGAAAAAGCTAATAAAAATATGTGACATATATAGAGGACCATAAGGAATTCGTAAAAGTTCATCCCAATTTAAATTGGATTATATATTTGATCCTATCTTTACAATATATATTTAATCATTAATATATTTCATTATGCATAATAATGGTGTATAAAATATTGATATTTATAAAAAAATAGATCCAACTGTATCATATATTATAATATTATTATTTAAATCTATTTAAATATAGAGATATTAATTTTGGTGACCCCTTAGCTATCATGATCGTCCCTCCTTTTACTCTTTAATTCTTTAATTCTTTTTTAACACTAATAATCTTTCAAATTACAGAAATTATAGAGTTGCATGGTGACTATGTACAAAGACATTTTATATCCTCTCTTATTCAAAGATTTTGATTTGAAAGTTTGATTTTCTACGTGTGTCATATAAAGGAAGATCGTGTAGGATTTGATGTTTAATATTCGAACGCATTTGTTTTCATTGACCCCCCTATATTTCTCTTTTTTTGGAAAAATGTAAAAATGATCCTGTTAAATTTTAAAAATGTATATGTAACCATGTAAAATTTGAAAATTCAAAACTAACCCCAATTATTTTTTGTAAAATTGTGCAATTACATCCATTTTACTCTATTCCGACATTGACTCTATGAAGTCAACTTTTAACCAAAATGAAAAGATAAAATTACCCCGAGACTCAAAATTGAAAATGCAATGACAATTCTACCCTTTCTTCTTCATCTTCAAACATCTTCTTCTTCATCATCTTCATCTCCGCCGCCGTGCCACCGTCGTCATCACCGCTCCAGAAACAGCCACTAACCTCTCCACTAAACCGCCACTCCAGAAAACCACCCTAGCCCCAACACAAACCCTCGCCACTAAGCCGCCGCTCCAGATACCCACACCGCCGCTGCTATTTACCCGCCGCCACGAATCCCCTGCCGCTAGGCCCACTACTAACCCACCCTGAAACCTACCCTAGACCAGCCACTTGCCCCACCACTAACCTCGCCCAGAAACCCTAGTCCCGCCACTAACCCATCCCAAAATTGACCCAAAATTGATCTGATGAACCCCCATCGCCCATCAACGTTTGTTTTCGTCGGTCTCCGAATTGACCAATACCACATACCCTTTGTGCCACTCGTCACTAACCCCACCTAGAAACCGTCGCCACATTACCCCACACACCTCACGCCTTTCGATCAGTCCTCGACGACGACCCACCCCAGACTAGCTGTGCCACCCGCCTAGAAACTGTTGCCCCGTCTCTCTGCACACTCTTCTCGCCGCTAGCCTTGTCACTAACCAAGCCCAAAAACCCTAGCCTCCTCTCACACCTTTACCGTTGCCGAAAGAAAGATCTGGGAAAACAAAAGATAAAAAGAAAGAAAATTGAAAAAGAAAATATTTGTTTTGTTAAAAAGTAGGGAGGGCATTACTGCTTTTGACCATTTTTTATTTTTTTAATAGAAGGGTACACTAGTGTAGGATAGTGGGATTAAAGGTATTTATATTGGATAGAGAAGGCACTTTCAAGGTGATTTCTCTGGTTCTGAATTTGATCCTCTTTGATCAAAGGCAATTCCAAGAACCGCCTTTGTTAGACACCCGGGAAGATGATTTTTTCCGCCTTAGAACACACCTTGGAACTGCATTTGAAAGCGTTCCAAACTCGGAACAACACCAACTCTCTCAGATGGTAAATGTGTTTTCGGTACCAGAAAAATAATTAGCTTCCGATACTAAGACTCAGTCGGAGGGGGGAATATGTCTTCCTACGTCATGTTGTAATTCCAGACATAAACTTGATTTTGAGACCAAGAAAATGTTTCGTTACTTTTCGTCTTCCGAATTTAGAAGACCCCAAACTCCCTCGGTCAATGATATATGTCCCGGATTTGGAACTGCAGTTTCGGTACCAAAACTATGAAAGAGGTTCCTCCATCGAGGTGTGTTTCTGGACCAAAATTGGTAGTTTAATTGTGCATTTTTTATTTTTGAATTCAGTTGTTGCAAGATCGTAAATTAATAGGGTATGACGGTTACGCATTCTGAATAGAGAATCGTATCTTGCAAAAATATGAATACAGATACACCATTAACTTCCAGTTTCGGAAGATAATTTGCCTCCAATGGTAAAATTTTATTTCCTATCTAAAACACCATACATTTTTCTCAAATCACCAATATAATTTCAAATCTACATTGTATACATTGTGAGAGCTTACAAAAATGGTAGATACCGCAAAACTAGCAATTATCTATACATAGGAATAGAAATCACGTAGATCCTATTTCCCAAAAAACATGTCAATTTTTAAGCCTGTCTAACACTCAACAACATGCTTGTAGTTTCATCAAAATCTATAGACAACGCTAATGAAGCAACTATCTATATGTTCTGAATTTAGTTTATTTGTGCTGAATTTAATTTATTGGTGCTGAATTTAATTTATTTGTGCTGAATTTGGTTTATTGGTGCTGAAATTAAACCCAGTTGGACTAGGCCTTATCCAAAAAAAATCTCCTCCCAATTTTCTCTCTTTCTTCTCTTCCAAACTTCACTGTTGTGGCTTTCTCCATTCCCCTTCTTTACCCTCTCATCAACGCGGCTTGTTCCCGACCTTCTCCTCTATAAACCCTCGTTGCCCGTTATTGGAACCTTGAGTTTGTGTGTCTTTGCGAGTGGCGGGAGATTTCCAAATCTTCTCCGATGGTGACAACGATCTGTTGGGATTTCTTCTCAAATTCAAATGTAGTTAGTGAATGATACTTAAAAGTTTTTGGCTCATGGATGGCAAACTCATGAGTTGGTTCATGAATTGGGGAACTCAAAAGTTTAATTCATGAATTAGGAAAATCAAGAGTTGGACTTGTAATCTTATAAATAAAAGGAGAGTTAGGAAATTCTTCAAGAGCTGTGAAAAGATGTAATTCTTTCTGAATCTGTAATATGGTCGAGTGGTCATGTGTGACATAATTCATTGTATTTGTAATCTGTCTGTCCCATTTGGGTAATAAGATTATATGTTTCTGGTCGTTGAAGTAGCTAGCATGTTCGGTGAACCACGTTAAATTCTAGGTTCTGCTTTTTTGGTTTCTTTTTTCCTATCTTAAACTGCACAAGTGGATTAGTGTTCCAACAAGTGGTATCAGAGTTTGGCGGTGATACAACAATTGATATCAGAGGTATTGGTGCATTGGGGCTTCCATTTCAAGCTAACGATGAAGAAGAAATAAACTACTCCCTCCGTCCCAGAGAAATTGACACATTTTGACTTTTGAAAGGCAACTGAGTTAATTTTCAACAATTAATATTTTTATTTATGTGTATGAAAAAATTCATAAAAAATAACAATTTAAAAATACATGTTATGATGAATCCAAAAACATATAACATGATAATAGTTTTACATATATTATAATAGAATTTAATGGTTGAAGTTGGATAAACTACTCCCTCACTGATTGTTCGTCTTGAGTTACGAGATGCGTTAGTTTGCTTATATGTTGCACATGTTATTATTTAGCGTGTACTTGTTAGTTGTACCGTGAATGACCTTTTTTCCATTCGTTGTTGATTGTTTGTTTTGACTTACGAGGTGCATCCGTTTACTTAGATGTTGCATCTGTTAGTATTCACTATATACTAGTTAGTTGTACTGTGTATGCCTTTTTATTTTAATTTGTTACTTGTCCATTTTGAATTAGGAATTGCACATGTTTACTTATATGTTGCATCTGTTAGTATCGTATGTACTTGTTAGTTTGATTGTGTTTGACTTTTGTTTTTAAATTTTTTGATGGTTGTTCTTTTTAATTAGGAACTGCAACTCTTTACTTATATATTGCTTATGTTAGTATCCAGTATGTACTTGTTAGTTTTATTGTGTTCGACTTTTATAATCATTATTGATTATTGTTTGTTTTGAATTACAAATTGTACATGTTTGCTTATATGTTGCAACTGTTAATATCCAATGTGTATGACTTTTTGCAAGAGTTAGATCTAAACTTGAAGTGGTATGGAATCACATTATATTGAACATTGAACTGTTCAATATTCAACATTGAATCGACACGAACATGATTTAGATGAAGCTAATACTGAACTCAAGAAATTCGAAGATGATCTACCTTTGAAAATTAATAATTGATTAATTGTATTAGATATCGTTAGTTAATCTAAATAGAAACACTGTTGTAATTGTAAGTTACATAATAGGAGATTTTTGCTATGAGCACTTGTAGGATTTATCCCCTATCTTGCCCTTTTTCAAGTATTGAGAGTTCTTCTCGTGTATGAAACCAACAACATTTGCATGATTTTAAACAAATTATGCAATACTTTTACATGTGTTGTTTTTATGCCGACAAAACTTTTAGTGGCATCTATTTAATTAAAATCGGGAAAATTTACTCCCTTGTTTGAAAATAAATAGAAGTTTTATTTTAATTAGTACACATTGTAAGGAATTAAATGAAGTTTGTGTGAAAATTTTTATTAAGAAAATTACAAAATTATATAACCTCTTTTCTGTAGTATACTATAAGAAATACTAGTTGTAGGCTAACATATGCATGTTTTAACAAAATAGAAACAATTCATAAGGTAACTTATGCTCTACCTCCTGAAAAAGTTTTGCTATTCATAAAAGGAACTGACATTTTTAAATCTAGTGCGTGTTTTTATTTAAACAGTACATGTTGTAAAGTAATCAATGCACATTTAATATGACAATTTTAAATTGTCAAATTTTAACTTAACTTATACATTATCTTTTGGAAAAGTTTCATAATTCATATTCAAAGCTTTTTAAAAAAGTGCATGGTTTAATACAAACAATATGTATTGTAAGGTAACATATGCATAGTATATATGAAAAATTTTAGCAGAATTTAGTTCATTTTTTGAATATTTGCCACATGTTTTTTACATGTTCATAGCAGCAAAATTCATACATCTAGAACTTTCAACAACAATATCATTCACACCGAATGCAATTGAATAACACAAATTCAATCGGATGTGAAGAATTACAATACAGTTGAAATCCAGTTTTAATCAAATTGTAATAAATTTGTTTCGATGAGATCTAGAATTTGCCCTCCCTTGTCCTCTAGATGTGGGTAGAATTTTGGATCCTCCAAGTATTCTCGGCGTCGGAGATTCGGAGCTCGCCGGTGGTGGCGCAACTCCTCTACGCCTTGCCTCGACGAAGTGACACAGATGGTGAGATGGTTCCGCTAGAGAGATTGAAATTTGGGAAAGAGATGAAGTTTGGACAGGAAGAAGAATGGGGAAAGGAGAAATTTGCAAAGGATAGGAGTTTGGGGAGGAAGAATGATTTACGCATCAATTTGGGGAGGAAGAGTTTGATTAATTTGCATTAATTGCAGATTGGTCCCTGGTCTGTCCATAGGTTTATGGACAGACCACTTACTTTTTACCTTTTACATTACATTTGTTAAATTACATACTCCCTCCGTCCCACCTCAAATTGCAAGGAATCTTTTTCACGATTATCAAGAAACATGTTTGACAGTTAATATATTTAACTACGTGTGATAACGGTAAATAAAAAATTAATATTTAGAAACTACTTGTTACGACGAATCCAACCATATAACATATAATAATATTATTTTTACATATGTATTCAAATATGTGATCAAAGTTGAAAGGTGAATAGAGACATAAAGTGAAGTGTGCAGTTTGAAGTGGGACAGAATGAGTACTAAATTTAGAAAATTTAAAATATATTTTTTATATTATATATTTTATATTTTCACATTCAAATACATATTATTACTTATTTTAACTTTTAAAATACAATATTCAAATTTTATTTAAAAAATTACAATATTTAAGGTAAAAACCACTATAAACTGTTCATAAATTTATGGAAATGCAGCATTTTCTGAAACTTTCTCTAAGTCGAAATTGCGTATACATGTGTGCATCTGCAATTCTGACTTCTGAGACTGATGTCAGGATGAAGAATAACATAAAAGTTTGTAAAGTTGTATGCTAATTTGTTGGGTAAATAAGACTATGCCATGTATTTCATAAGTTCAATATTTAGTAAAGTGAGATTTTTTCAAAAAGAAATGAGTGATTTGTAATATACGTAGTATTTACCCAATAACTAACTTAATATACAGCCGTGATTATTGGAGAGAAGCTGCATACACTTGGGCAGTATCCAGAATAACATTTAGAGTATCATTCCAAAGCATTTACGAACTAAAAGAGCTCGTAAACCTCTCTGATA
>JAULKM010100898.1:0-10350 GCA_032355605.1 Rubia tinctorum | reverse complement strand
GATATTAGTATGAAATTGTGTGTTGACCATGGCAGAAAATTGCATCAATTTGGAGAATGCATCAGATTTGTGTTTGAGGGGATAAATCCCAATAAATTATCCAACAACAATAGATAATATTTAAAGCCACTTCTTCTAGAAACAGGAGAAGTCCACATGTTACTATGAATAATATCAAAATTTTAAAAGTAATAGTTTGAGAATTTGAAAAAAGGAAGGCATATGTGTTTAGCAATTTGACAAGATGAGAAAATGGCCGAACAAATGGATTTATTAAAAATATAGTCCTAGCGTCTCAGAAAATCCAAGACATGGTCTCTATGATGACCTAAACAAGCATGTCAGGGTGGGGTTGGGAAGCAATAAAAGCGGAGGCCCATGGGCTAGTGACCGGATACAGACCCCCAAGATTAGTACATCTTTTTTTATTTTCCCGGAAGTGAGATCCTTTACAAAGAAACCAGCAGGGTCAAATTCCACACTAACATTATTAACAACGGTAAATTTTCTAACAGAAACCAAAATTTTGATAATATTGGAAGTGTGTAAAACATTTTTGAGATGAAAAGGCGAGAATGTGGTTAAGGATGCAGAACCTTTACCAACAACTGGAATAATACTTCCATTACAAACATAAATAGGTGATAAAGTGTTCAAATTAAAATAGGTACGAAGGTTACCTGAGTTCGCGGTCATGTGGGAGGAGGCCTCTGTGTCCATGTACCAGTTTTTAGAGGGTTGTTGGAGCGACATAGTGCTGAAAGACGGGGATAAATAACCCAGGTACTGCTGGACTGGAATTGAGTTTTGCTGCCCATACAAAATTGGACTTGGGCCTAAGCCCAACATTGAACCCGTCGGCCCAAGATGGCCTGGCTACTGGTCATTGGCCAACAAAATTTGACCTTGATTCTGTTGCTCACTGCCAAATTGCGTAACTCTTGGTCTCTACGTCAGAGCTATCAAGAACGGGTAAGAGGAGGAGTCTAAGCTGCCAGCAAGTAGGGTGACCCGTCCGGCGGTTACCATGGTGGATGGTCGGTGGCGCCTTGCTAGTTTGCATTGAAACAAGAATGGTGCAACTTCCCACGTCCGTGACCACCACTGGAGGACCTACGTCTTCCTCTGTCATAATAAAATCCACCATACCGCAGATAAACCTAGTCGGTGGTAGGTGGTTCCGCCCTTGGCCCACAGCCGGTAAGCAGAGCTTGTCAACCGTCCATTGCTTAATCAGGATGAATTCCTCACTAGTGAGCATGCTTCAAGCTATACAAAAGTAGGGCAGCGTCGTTATTTGAATTATGATGTTGCTGACGGTGTCGTATGCGACTGAGAGTCCATTGATTAGTTGGAGGACGAGCCGTCGGTCTTTGACCTTACTCTCAAAATCTCCAAGTTGATCCGCCAGCAACTTGAGATGCTGACAGTAAGCGAAAACGGAGGGGAAAATTCTAAGTGGGAATTGATGGACCAACTTTCAAGGTATGCAACCCGTACATTGTGATTCTTGTGGAAGATTCCTCTAACTTGGAGCAAGACCTCACGAGCGGTCAAACTGACTTGAATCAAAGTGAAAAGAAGATCATTACTGATGGTGTCATGGATCCAACTGAGAACTATGGTGTCCAATTGCTTCCATTTAGCTTTAGAGACCTTATCCGGACAAGAAAAGTTGTTGATGTGGTCTAAGACATTATGTGCATGAGCTATGATTAGAAGAGCTCAGCGCAGGTATGGTATTAAACTTTTTGGAGATCTGGTATAAGTGGAATCTAATTACGAATGTTTCTAATTGATTGTGCCGAGGGATAACTTGAGGTTGTAGGTTGGACAGGTGGTTTCGGGTTGGTGGAAGAGTGGTTGTTGTCATTATCATAGGATTTGTTTTCGCTGGAGGAAGAGGCCATCGAAGGAATGAGAGAAAGAACAGATGAAGAAGGTAAGTTTTTATGGCTCTAATACCATGTATTTGGTAAGAAATGGTAAATTGAGTCCATGAGGAGCTCTATCGTTTATTCTGTATTAATAGACGATTTGTATATAGTATAAGTACAAAAAGTATTATACATCCTCAGATAAAATATTGACTAAATCAATTTGTATCAATCATATTTACTAAGATATTCATGATATAATGCACCAGTTTGGGCCCCTATCTCGATGTCTTGTGAACGCCAAACAACTCCCAGTGTTTCATACTTGACTCGAGTATCACCAGGGTGAGGCAAAAAGTATCCCAAGTTGGCGATGTCAAAAAGAAACATCAAATCACTCTCGAAAAGCATAACAAGTTACCAGAGACCCTTGCCAAGAATTCTAGGTTATGCAAGGCACTCATTATCGAGAAATCTCTATTAGAGAAAGAAAATATTGAGAAAAATGCCACAGTTAAAATTTATTCAGAAAGTCTTTGGGCTCATGGGCTCTATCATGGAATTTTTCACCCTAAGCTTATTGTCGATATTCTGGATTTTTAAAACAAGGTAGCAGATAGTTAAGTTTGTCACCGCAAGGTTCTCACCGAAGAAACCCCCTACAAAAGGCAAGTGTACGATGCAATTGTGAACTGGATAAGCGAGTATTCTTCAGTGAACGAATCTGGTAGCTCTAGAGCGTTCATTACAAACACCACAAAAGTGAAGAAAGCAGCCGATACTCATGAATATACGAGTGCTTGAAAACCTCGTAAGAATGCAAACAATGCTAAAACCTCTGGGGATAAAGGTAGTGCTCGCAAATCCGATGGTCCACTAAAAATTTCTAATGGACCTCAGAGCCAAGTAGATAATCCCCTCTTGAACATTAATAATAATAGGCAAGTAGATCCCAATCAAAGTCATCCACATACTCGAGTCTCTTTGGATCCCTCCAAATATCTCGAGGAAGAGGTTTTTTTCGACTCTCAACGAGCTATGGGTATCAAGGTTTAAGATTTAGAACTCGAGAAGTTAAGGGAGTTATTTCCCAAATTTCTTAAGTAGCCGTAGTTTTTATTTCTTATGAAAAATTGTTGTATGCTATCAAGCTTTGTAATATTTATGTATAACTTTATCCTGGGGCCTATTTTAATTTATAGGATTTGTCTTTATTTTTATAATACTCTCGAGTCCATAGACAAACGAGACACCTGTTTTGTTTCATATTTTTTATGTAAGAAAGGGTTTATTAGTAATAACCCATTGATATGTAGCACTTGGTGTACATAAAAACTAGATGCAATGTTCAACACACAATATAAAAACTAATTGCAGCATTTGGCATGCAATATAAAAACTAATTGCAGCGTTTGGCATGCAATATAAAAACTAACTGCAGTGTTTGGCATACAATTTAAATGTTACGCATGGCATAAAATTTTTATTCAATTAAATGCAGTGCATAACGTACAAATCTGAGATAAGAATTAAATGGAATGAAGCGCACGTCGTACAAATTCATGAAATAATTCTGGTACAAAGGACTACATTCGATGCAGTGCATGGCGTACACTAGTCATTGCCTATAAGTATTATTAGGTAAGATATTTCCAGACTATCGAGATCACAGAAGATCCATCTAGAGCTGATAGTACTTATGAAGGTTAACAATATTACATATCCTTGAGATTCGATCACCGTTCATAGTTCCGAGTGTATAACTACCTCCTGGGTAAACTTTGATAACTTTGTAGGGCCCTCCCCTATTTGCAGCTAGATTTCCATCAGGCTCGCACCAACTCTTCTCATTTTTCTCATAACAAGGACTCCTCGGACAAAGAGGAGTTTTATAACCATTCGATCATGATAGCATTTAACCCTCACTTTCACCTTAGCTTTATGGAGGGATGGTAACTCTCGTTTTCCTATACCAATTCAAGGTTTAGATGGAGGTTGTTCTCATTAGCTCCCCTTTCAGTAGTAGCTATCGTTCTCAGACTCGGTACTCCAATTTTTACTTGGATTAGAGCCTCAGAACCCTATACTAGACCGTATGGGTTTCTCCTGTATCAGAGGACAAAGTTGTTTGATAGGCCCACAAGACACTGGGTAATTCACTTATCCAATTTCATTCGGCCCCTTCAAGTCTTTATTAGATTCTATTAAAAATTGTAATACTAGTAACCTCAACTTGACCATTTTCCCGAGGATGGTATACCACCGTCACCTTTTTCTTAATCTTATACTCCTCGCACCACCCTTTGAAGGGATCATAAGCAAACTGCATCTCATTGTTGGTTATGATAGTTTTTGGGATCCGTCTTGATGACAAATTCCATGAAAAATTATATTCTTCCAGCAGAATGCAATCACCGACTTCCCCTTAATTTTCTTCAATGGTTCTACCTCAACTCAGTTTGTGAAGTATTCACTAGCAGCGGCAAGATATCTGAGCTATCCGGGAGCCTATGGAAAGGTCCAACAAGGTTAATCCTCTATTTATGAAATGGCCACGAGCTGTGTATTTTCATCATCTCCCCCTGAGGAATATGTGTAATCAATGCATGTCGATGGAATTCGTGGCAAGACTGGATGTACCTGTTAGCATCATCGAACATCATGGGCTAGTAATGCCCAGCCTGGATGAGCCTTTTTCACACGAATAAAGCCCTCCTGATGGATTCCACAAACCTCTTCGTGAACCTCCTTGATTAGGTAGTCAGCCTCATAAGTAGTGACACATTGAAGAAGTTTGGTTTGGAACTGCGTCTGCTTCCGAAAGTGTTATAGTCTCATATGGTCGCAGTCGTTTATGTCATGGCTCCCCAACAGAAATGTGGCATCTATCAACATTCATTATTGTATTCAAAGTCCTCACATACAAAATTTCATTAATGACATTAATCACCATATCAACAACTAGATTGTCCTAATTTCTATTCTCCTGATTTTTGACATGCTGATCATGAGGTTATTCCTCTCATCATTATCTTTATTGACCTCGAGGAACTCTATTAACCATATCCCCATTATTCTAATAATTCTTCATGTATGGTTGCCAAGCTCTACGTTTATTCCTTTGTTTCAAGTGTTCCTCATAAGCTCCATGTCGAGGTCCCAAGTCTCGAAGAAGACATTTCTTTGCACATCTCTCGATCTCCATCTTGAGATGGGTGAAATCATATGTATTATGGTCATACCTTATGGTGATCTGAATATTTATTCATATCTTCCTCACTTATACAGCCATGGGTGACTCCCTTATAGGATTTGGTGGTCGAAACACACCTTGATGTATGCTTAAAGTTTCATCCTGGGATCTACCTAGGGGTGTATACTTCTCAAAACCTAGCCTAGGCCATTCAACTGTCTTCTTTCCACGATAATAATTTGATTTCCTATTCTTCTCATTTAGTCCCTCTCTCTTCCTCCTAGCAGTTTCTTCCACCTTCAAATTCTGCTCTACAACCTCCTGAAGTTGTTGGAGAGTTTGAGGGGTTTTGGTAGCCAACTTCTTATACAACTATACGTCTGATATCCCTACCATATATCTTATAATCACCTCATTCTATGATCCTTCTACAACTCCAAAAATATCATCCGCATATCTATGGTAGAATGCCTCAGTAGTTTCCCCAGCCTTCTGCTTAGTCTGGTATAACTCGGGCAGCGTCTTAGTAAAACTTATTTTTTCTGGAAATACTGATTCAAAAGGGCTCGGAATCTTGATAGGAATGTAGAGAACCTCTGGGTATTCCTGAGCTTTCCCTTGAAGGTAACTTCCCACGAGCTTACATGTTAGTCTCTCATCGAAAATCCGAGAGTTCATAAGACTTATGAAAGTCTGGATAAACTCTTCAGGATCCTAATCTCCACCATATGTTAGGAGCCCTTATGGTGGCTTCATGTACACTGGTAATTGAATAGAGGTTATCCATGGACTAAAGAGAGAACCCACTATCTGCCTTGTCGGCCCAATTAACCTATCCAGTTCTCTTCTTAGTGAATCTCCAGTATCTTCCCTAGAACTTGTCAATGGTGGATCCCTATGTAGATGTAAGAACTACGGAGCCTCGCCAAAAGGGGGTTGGTACATAGGTTGAGAGCCCATTTAACCAGGATATGACCAGGGTTCCATCATTCCAAGATACATATAAGATTTTCCATAGAACCCATAGGGCCCCTGACAAAATGTTAAGGGGTTA
This sequence comes from Rubia tinctorum, assembly GCA_032355605.1. Lineage (NCBI taxonomy): Eukaryota > Viridiplantae > Streptophyta > Magnoliopsida > Gentianales > Rubiaceae > Rubia > Rubia tinctorum. Next base: position 4,226 of record JAULKM010100898.1, on the reverse strand, counting down.
GGCTGATCCAGACCCCGGTATCCTTAAAGCCCCATGGAAGATATTATTGCACATCCGGCTTGAAACTGGGGAAGGTAGACAATGAAACTACATGCATCAAAGAGGGTATTGAATAGACCATCCCTTAAGTGTAATCTATAAGTGAAGGTTGTGGCCGCGGTTGAACCACCTCTCTAGCATATCCAGAATACGAAATCCCTAACATGGGATGGGATATAGGTCTTACCGGTACTTCCAAGAACATCAAAGGAACCACCTCTCTTAATAACCCTGGAGGCATCGATGGAGAAGTGATCTGGTATCCCACGGTTGCTAGCATTTGTGCCTCCTATGTAAAATCTACTGTGATCTTACCATAACTCCTTCTCTGATACTCTGATTTTCCTAAACGTCCCATTTATAAGCCTCAATGTGTGAATCACCGAAAACTTCCATGAAGTTTTCATATCATTCATCGGGCGAGCCAATTGTTGGGTTCTGTAGAGAACCCACGTTACCAGCTCCTACCTCAGGCTCTAAACAAACTTTTGGTTGTCTCGATGATCCTGCTACTTCTGCTCGAGAACCCTTAACAATAGGAACCGAACTAGGTCATATCGATATTTGTACAGGATCAGGCCTAATATTCTGTGATGCCAGGGAGATTAGCCATCTTGTTTTTCCTTCTCCTCCTGTATTGTGACTCTACCACATCACTAGTGCTCGTTCCTTTTATTCTTAACTTCTCATTCCTACACTATGTAATGGCTGTAGAAGTGGACATAAAGTATGGAACTCATATCTGACATAATCGATCCCACTGGGCATGCCAATTGATGCGCCTAAGATCCGATCAAGTTGCACCTTCAGTCCCTCAGTTAATATGTGCAAGAAACAAACCCCGGGAAGTCACAGGGGAAAGCTCTCTGATGCTTAAGTCAGTAACTTTTTTTAGAAAGTAATTTTGAATGAATGAAATAATAAACATACCTTGGTATATATATCAATAAACCCCAATAGTCATTGTGTATAACTCAAACTCTAATTCTCTATATAATGTTTCTCATGGCTGACTAGGATCTTATTTAACCCTATTGGGCCGAAAAAGCCCAATCACGGTCATTTAATATTGTGAGCTTTGGACCATAAGGTATGGGATACACAAGAGTATCATCAAAAAGTTACAATAGTTTATAAAGTGTTATTCAAACTTTTGAAAAGTGTTGCCTAAATTTTGAAAAGTGTTGCGTTAGATCTAATGCAACATCACCTAAGGTATTACTTGTAAAAGTGTTGCAATAGGTTAAACTTAGTATTATCAGCACTTAAAAGAACACTTTCAAAGTGTTACATTAGCTTTAGTTTGTACTGGTGATCGGAGAAAAATGGTTCAATGGAGGTCAATTTTTGTTAAAAAAATTACATGTAATTTTTAAATTATACTTTTCATTAATATGTTTTTAAAATAAAAATTAGTAAAATTGATAAGGTATACAAGTATAATTGGGAATATAGGAACTCTAACTAAGTAGACATGTGTATTACATGAAGTACGTAAGGAGTTTACAAACCCCAAGCAAAGCGAAGCATCAGATGAACCGAAACGTAAAGACTGGATATAATTTTTTTTAAATGACGAGAAAGACCCTTAGTAAAAATATCGGCAACCTAAAGAGAGGTAGGTATATGACTAACTTGTAGCTTCCCATAGGCAACTAACTCCCGAACAAAGGGGTAGACAATACTAATGTGCTTCGCGTGCTTGTGAACCACCAGATTTTGAGCAAGAAAAATGGTGTTCTTATTGTTACATAGCAATAGCGGCGACTCAGAGTGGAAAATGCAAATCTAGAAGCAAATGAGAAAGCCAAACAACCTCTGTTGTAGTGTTGGCCAAAGCACGGTACTCAGACTCTGGACTAGAGCGGGAAATAGTAGGCTACTTCTTAGCACTTCAAGAAATTAGGTTACCCTTTAGAAAAGTTGTATAGCCATACGTCGAGCGCCGAGTCTCAAGACAGCGAGCCCAGTCAGCATCAGAGTAACTTAACACTTCCGTGGATGCGGAAGAATGGAAGGACCGCCCATAATGAATAATGCCACTAAAATTAATGGAGAATCTCGGTGATAGTCACAAAGTGATCATCACGAGGATCCTGGAGAAATTGACTAACAAAGTTCACCGAAAAAGACAAATTTGGTCGAGTGATGGTGAGATACTACAGAGCACCAAGCAAGGATCGATATAAGGTGGGTTAGCAAAGGGCTTACTCAAACTCTTGAGAAGCTAAGAACCAGACACAAAGAGTGTAGATACCAGCACAAAATCAGACATCCCAGCTCGACGAAGGATATCTTTGTCATACTTTGCCTGACCCAAAGAATATGGAGTCATGGAAGAGACCTCTAGGCCAAGAAAGAAGCAGAGGGAGCCAAAGTACTTAATGTCGAACTCCTGATGAGTACAAGAGATAAACAAAAAAAATAGAGGTTGAATCATTGCCAACATACATTAGAAAGTAGAGAAGAATAGTGCCTCGAGAAAACAAAAATAGAGAAGTATCAGAAGAGCTGCCGAAAAAATAGAGTTGTCAAAGATATGAACTGAAATACTCAAACTAGGCCTGTGCTTGCTTAAGCCCATAGATGGCTTTCTAAAGACGACACATACAGTCAAGCCGAACAGGATTCTTGTAGCTAATGGGTTGCGTGTAAGGAATCCGTAGGTGCCATTAGAAACCCACAAATTTGCGATCAAATATGAGATTTATATTGTTGCTCCCGTACTCACTCCTAACTACTATAAAGTATATAGTGGTAAGTTTGGGTATTGTCTACATATATCTAGGGGTTTGAATGATAGTTTTGCAAATTTTACCCTCGGGCGTCATCCCGAGTTTGTTTTAAGAGTAGAAAACACAGAGAGGTGTTGTTTGTAAAGATTTAAGCTACAAATACAATTATAAACTAATATAGTGAGATAAAGAGAATAAAAAACAGTAACAATGAAGTTAAAAATACGGACAACACGAAGTGGTTCATCTGCACAAGGTAAACATAATAGCCAATACGAGTAGCTCATCTGCATAAGGTGAATAGATATCCATCACGGAGTGGCTCATGAGAATAGAACGGGAAAAGGTTAGAAAGATACTCCTCTTTCATTAAAAACACACATTCGAAGGCCACAATAGGGAAGATCATCATATCCTAAGTTCGAACCCAACTCAGGATAGTATTTTATAAATCTTCAACACAACCAAACAGAACCAACAAAATCAACCAGTAAAAAATTCTCTCATTTTATTCATTCATATAAAAACCATACTACAAGGGTATCTACTTATCTTTTCCTATCTTCTATTTATTTATTCTTAATTAAAAGCTCCCAAGCCTAGGAAGTCTTATCTCAACAATAAGAAACACCAACTCGATGTTGTCAAGGCTGAGCGAGTCAGATATTTTTCCCAATTAGACATGTGATTGGTGAGAGATTGGGAGACCCTTTCAACAAAGAGAGGAAACTGGATGTAACCACAAGTGGAAGAGATGGTGGACGCAACCTCTTGAAGTTGTGGCCCTTTCGGAGCTTCACTGGTTGACGCAACTGATGACCATAGAAAATACCTAGGAGTGGAGCTAACACTGGGAATGCACCCACAATGGCTGCATGGCACGTCGGAGATCATGAGATCATAGGGCAAAGCTCCGTCCTTCACCAATGCGGTGCCACCTTTTGATCCACCATCGGGGAAAACCCTAGCCACCCCATGAAGACCGGGCAGCACCGTCGATGACTTTTCTTCTCCAACATCAGCAACACCATCTATGTCGGCATCATCCTCCGGAGAGAAAGCCCCAGATCTAGTGGATGAACCAGTATCTATTAAGTAGCAATCGGGGCAACCCGAGCATTTGAACCCACAGCTCACTAGAGAAGAACAACCCATTTGAGTCACAAAACCCTAAATTGGGCATGAATTAGAGAGAGATGAAAGATACATAGGAGAGAGCATATAGCAAAGAGAGGGAAGATAGAGAGTTGTGTGAGAGCATTGAGGCTTTGCAAAAAAAACCTAAAGCAATAATAAATGAGAGGTTGGTGGGTCAAAAAGTGAAGAATCTCGAGGAGAGCAAACATGAGAATAAAGCCATTGAGGGGATAAGAACAACCAAGAAAATGATAAGAACAATTGTTGTGTTGCTAAAAAATATGGTTGACCGATAATAAAGTGTGGGTGTGGGTG
>JAULKM010100897.1:0-10350 GCA_032355605.1 Rubia tinctorum | reverse complement strand
GAAAGCGGTTTCCAGCTAAACATTCCGATCACTCAAAATAACTGAATTAATTATCTCCGTAATTAATCCTCAAACTAGATTATGGAAAATGCACATTGACTGAAGGACACTATTCCAACACTTTCAACACCCTCATCCATCTCCTCACTGTCAAACTATTGCCCTCAAACTTCATTCTCTGGCAAACACATGCTACACATGTGCTTGAATCTCATAACCTGTTTGGCTTTCTCGATGGTACCCTGCCATGTCCAGTGATACCCGCTGAACCGGACTCCGCTTCATCATCCTTAACTTCAGTCGTCTCCTATCCTAGGCATGCTGTCTCCAGTCTATCTACAACCATTCAAGCCAAGGCTAGTGCTGAACGTGAAGCCTGGCTCGCCAACGATCATCGCCTATGTGGTTTGCTCTTCGCGACTCTCACCGATGAAGCCATGGCAGAGGTCATCGGTTGTAAAAAATCCAAGGAGATCTGGATTGTCTTCATGGATTGTATCAGAATGCTTGCAAATCCAGTGTTCTTCAACTCCGTGATCAGGTACTAAATTTGCGCCGAACTGGATCTGTTGTTGAGTTAAATTCCAAATTCAAATCTATTGTCGTTAAACTTGTTGTTATAGGATCTCGTGCCTCTAATGATGACCAAGTCCTCTAGTTTTTGCATGCTCTCGGGCTAGAGTACAAGGAGTTTAACGCCCCGTTGTTGACACAAACCTCGTCCCCTTTATATGTTGATATAGTTTCTAGGGCTACAAACCACGAAGTGTTTCCGCAATCTTTTGCAAGTTTTAGCCCTTTTCCAGTTTCTGCCACTGCTCCTGTAGTGTTTGCCCCTTCTCCAATTTTTGGCAGAAGAAGGTCGCGTATAGGACCAAGCGCCAATGAGAGGTGGTGGCGCGTGGGGCTCACGCGCAGCGCGTGGCGACCATTCTGGTGGCCGCTGTGGTGGCCGTGGTTCCTGGTATGCAACTGGATGTATTGTTGTTGGTCGGGTCATCCTCATTGCACATGTTGCGGTCGTCTTGATCACTTTGCTACTACATGTTATTGCATGTTTGCCTACGGACGACGCTCAGATTCCACTCACTTGACTAAATCTTTTCATTCTTCTCTACAGCTAGATCCCTCTTCCTGCACCTCAGACTAGTACATCGATTCTAGTGCTACCAACCACATGGCCTCCTCTGCTTCCGTTCTTGAGAGCGTCACTCCATAAAATGGTAATTCTCATGTTTATGTTGGTAATGGTGCGCCTATTTCCATTTCACGTATTGGTGATTCTAGGATTTCTTCTACTTTACACTTATTAGATGTCTTAGTTGTGCCTGGTATTACTAAGAATCTTCTCTCTATTAGTAAGCTCACCAAAGATATGGATTTTATTATTAATTTTGACAACCGTAACTTTGTGATTCAGAGCAAAGTGTCCAAGATGATCGTGGGCAGAGGCCACAGTGAGGGTGGTCTATACATTTTGGATCAGAGAGAGACCGCATTTGTTTCTTTTTGCAGCGAAATAAAGAACTTGTATCATTTGAGTTTTGGCATGCTCGGCTAGGACATGTGTCCAACAGTGTTATTTCTAGTTTGCAAAAGTCAGGAGTACTTTCTGTTTCTTCCTTATTACCTAAACCGAACACATGCGCCCCTTGTATTATGACAAAGGGACATCGGTTGGTGTTTGTTGAAAATCATAAATGTGATTTGCATGCATTGGATTTGGCTTATTGTGACTTATGGGGGCCCTCCCCTGTTTTATCTGATTCTGGTTTTGCTTTGCAATGTTTATTGATGATTATTCTCGATTCACCTAGCTGTATTCGCTTCATAGCAAGTTGGATTTTGTTGATTCTTATCTACAGTTTGAGTCATTGGTTGAAAATCAATTTTTGGCCAAGATAAAGGTGTTTCAGAGTGATGGTTGTTCCAAGTTCCTCAACGCTCATCTTCGCTCTCATCTTGCCTCTAAGGGCATCCACCATTAGGTTTCTTTCCCTTACCCTTCGAAGAAAAATGGGTGACCAGAGCGAAAACATAGACATGTTATGGAAATGAGGTTGACTATACTTTGTCACTCACATTTACCACTATCTCGTTGGGATGATGCCTTTGTCATGGTGGTTTACACCATCAACCGCGTACCTACTCCGATTCTACAGGGTTCTACTCCCTACAGTCTACTTTTTGACCAAGATCCCATTTACTCAAATTTTCTCCCCTTTGGGTGTTGGGTTTTCCTTTATGTTCCACCGGTTGCTCCGCACAAGCTGTCACCTCACAGCATTCCGTGCATTTTTATTGGCAATAGTTCACAGCATAAGGGATTTTGATGTTTTAATCCATCTTCAGGCCGAGTTTATATGACTCGCCATGCCCATTTTGATGAGCTCTGCTTTCCATTTTGCCACATTTTCTGCCTCGGTGGCTAGTTCACCATTTTCAACATTGGATATATGTGCTTTCATTGATCCTGAGCTGGATTCCTTGCCAGTGCTGACACCTCTATCTCCTGTTCGCTCCTCCCCCGGCCAGACATGTTCATCTGATTTCGATTCTCCATTGGTCACTTCTTCACCTACAATCCCAGTTTCACCTCCAGTCATTTCTCCATATTCTCAACTCCTCCTGACTCACCGACTTCTTCATCTTTGGCTGGTTCCCCACCTTCCCCACCTTTACGGACCCATCCGATGATGACTTGATCTACCACAAGGGATCTTCAGTGGCGTAATTACTTGGATCTCGCTACACACAGTTTTATTGTTGCATCACTCTCTCAGAAGGAACCCGCAGACTATCGATATGCTCTTCATGGTCATTCTTGGGAAGAAGCTATGGATGAGGAGATTGCTGCTCTTCGGAGTCAGCATCCTTAGTAATTAGTTTTGCATCCTTTGGACGTCAACATTGTTGGCTCCAAATGGGTGTATCATCTCAAATATCTTCCTGATGGTAGCATTGATCGCTATAAAGCTCTTCTTGTCACTTAGGGGTTCTCTCAGATTCCAGTCTTTGATTTTGACAACACCTTTAGCCCTGCAGTCAAGGCCTCAACAGTTTGCACGGCTCTTGCGGTTGCTACGATGTGTTCTTGGTCATTCCATCAGTTGGATGTTAAGAATGGCTTTCTTTATGGTGTTCTTGATGCTCTGGTGTATATGGCTTAGCCTTTTTGTTACAAGGATCCACTTTGCCCAGATCATGTTTGCTGCTTTCGCAAGGCCATTTATGGTCTCAAGCAAGCCTCTCGAGCTTGGTTCCAACGGTTTAGCAGTTACCTGGATCAACTTGGTTTAGTACTGCTGACACTTCCTTGTTTGTTCTCTCTAGTGGGACATTTTTTCTCTATCTCCTTTTCTATGTGGATGATATTATTCTCACCTGGAATGACTCCACTCTTCAGTAGTTTATCACTCGCACGCATAAGGAATTTTCTATCAAGGACTCGGGTGCTCTTCATTATTTCCTTAGCCTTGAAGTTACGCCTACATCCTCTGGTCTTCTTCTAGGTCAGGCAAAATATGGTTGTGACATTCTGACTCATGTCGGGATATCGAATGCTACTCATGTTACCAATCCATTTTTGCCAAACTCACAACTTCTTAGCAGCACTAGTCATAGATTTTTTTCAAACCCGACACTCTACTGCTCTTTGGTTGGTGCTATGCAGTACTTGACCATTAATCGCTCGAATTTGACTTTTACGATTAACTCCGTTAGTCAGTTTCTCTAGGACCCCGGGGATGATCATTTTGCTGCAGTTACTCGGATTCTTCGCTATGTCTGCGACACTATTCACTTTGGTCTCACTTTTAGTACCGCCAGTTCTCCTGAGATGTTGGGTTATTGAGATGCTAATTGGGCTCGGTGCATTGAGACTCATTACTCTACTTATGAATATGTTGTTTTCCTTAGCGGCAATCTAGTTTTGTGGAGCATTATGAAGCAGCCCACTGTTTCTCGATCGAGTACAGAATTTGAATATTAAGCCTTGGATAATACTGTCTTGAGGTAATCTGGTTATCTCACTTACTGTGTGATCTTCAGGTTTCTCTCTCCGGGGTGCCGCTCTTATTATGTGGCAACAACATTGCTAATTTATTTGCCCAGAATCCAGTTGCTCACAAGTGGGCCAAGCACATTGATGATGACTACCACTTAGTTCGTGAGCTCATTTCTGCCGGCAAGCTTCACATCGCCCATGTTCCCATTACACTCTAGATTGTAGACATATTTACCAAGGGCCTTTCCCGTCCTTTGTTTGAGTTCTTCAGATCTAACCTTTGCATCTCTGAGCATCCGACGCTTCGCTTGAGTAGGAGGTGTTAGACTAAGTCATATAGATGATTAGTATTAGAGTTTATGTTGCTTTCAAAATATTTCATGTGGTTCTCTATATATTTTGATCACTCAATAATATAATTCATTACGTGAAATATTCTCTCTAACAAATTGATATTTTAAAATTTAAAAGAAGAAAATGAGTCAAATATAATAAATTTTGATTAAAGTTATTTTAAATTCCCCTCGAAAGTTAATTCCATGAATATTAAATGACCTTATAACATCCCTAAAAAAATCTTATAACATACCAATTTATAAAATAATATTAATATTTAGGTATACTCTAGGTCACATGCTTAATATCCATTTATTTATTATAGTAAGCGCAAACGATTTATGTGACCACTAAACTTTTGTCATATTTCATTTTTGACCATCCATCTTCTTTTTTATTACTTTTGGCCACTCAACTAATGGAACAACTAAGTTGTAACACCTATGTGTAGTTAATTTGTTAAGTTAGTTTTTCATCGTCTCACGTGCGACCTGTGTGATATTTTGAGGGGCAGAAAAGTATTTTTCATTTGATGTTGCCACAAAGAAACCTTCCTTCCATACCCACACCGCCTAGCCATAATCATAACCTCAAGAGAAAGAAATGGCAGTGAACCAGGTGATGAAATCCAATGTGCCGGAGAAGTTATAAAAATTCAAATCATGAATTTTAATTTTATTGTCGTTTCCCTGTAGAAGATCGGGGTTTCTCGCCACCGTGGCACAAAGCGCTTCCTTTTGACACCACAAACTTTGATTATTGCAAATCCAAGTATGCATCAGGGAGGTTTCAGTTGTTTTAGTTTGTCATTTGCCCTTTTTCTGTCAAATCATCCACTCGTTAGGAAGTACTGATGCATCTGGAATCCGATTGAGTTACACCTCCAAGTACTTAGTTGTGATTTGCAAGAAATAATCCCCAGGAGATTCCAGGGGAAAGATGTCCAATGCCTAAACCAGTAGTGGTTTTAGCATATAATTGTGAAAATGAATATCAATAAAAGACACACCTTAGTATTTATACCTCAAAACCCCTAGCAGTCATTGCGTGTAACTGAAATACTAACTCTTTGCATGATTTCCTGCGTGATAACAACACATTTTGACTATAAGTACACCTAATTACATTGGGCTTGACCAACCTAAATACTTTCCTAATAGGCCAAAGCCCAAAGACGAATAAAAGCATCATAAAAACCCCCATAAAACTTAAAGTGTGACTATGTTCGAAGTTCTAAGAACTAATAACTTTGAATACTTTGATACCATTGGAGCACTTTAGTTTTCTTAAAACATTTCTCTATACTAAATTCATATGAATGTGTGTGCAGCGCATGGAAAGTTACTAGGCGAGAAATCCTTTGTCGCGTGGGAGTTATTAATTGTATTTCTTCCCATGTTTTCACATCTTTTCAAATTTCCCCCTTTTAAAGATAATCATTACCTTTTTGGAAACTTCAGCCCCCATTATCTCACTGATACCGTTATTTTTGCCCTTCCCACTTCTACTTTGCAGGTATTTGAAGCAAAATTCCCCAGAGACCTGCCATCTTCATCGTTTCCTCTAAATTTCTAAATCCTCTTACAAGTAAGTTCTCTCACCTATACTTTTTATCTTTTAATGGCTTCCAAATCTCCTGGCCCCCACGAGGAATGTAGAAATTTAGATTATGGTATAGAGAAATGTCCTGGCGAGGGGGTCCCTATTATGAGCGTTCTTATGGGGGAAACATCGTTCAGTCATCGGAAAGGACTGTCTCGGGAAACAGTGAACCCGAGAACAATAAATTTGTCTCTACCCTGGATAATCTTCCTGAAAAAGGGTTTACCGAGGGGATTTCTTCAAAACTTAGCCATGGAAAAGATAAGGGTTTAATGATACACTCAAAGTCTGATGGTGCTGAACTTGAAGAGGCCTCTTCGAGAATTCCTCCTAGGAGGAAATTCTTGGCTAAGAAACATAGAGGGAATGAGATTTCAGAGGAGGGCAGTAATGATAAAGACTCATATGAGCCATATGTTGTGCCTCCAAAGGTTGTGAAGCTCGTTTCAACTCTCCCACATCAACATCATATACCAATTAAAGTGAAGCTAAAGCCTCTCAAACAGGACGAGTCTCCTACCATGCTACCAGTCGATAGGTCCATAGTATACCACTGGCACCTTGGGAATGGGTTCTGCTTTCCTTTTCCTCCTCTTTTCTCAAAACTTCTAAAGGAATTTGATGTTAACCCAACCCAATTTCACCCAAATGTTGTGGTCATCATTATGGCATTCATGACCATATGTAAAGTGTTTATTATCACACCTCGATATGGGCTTCTAGGAGCTTTATACTTCTTATCAGCAAGTAGGATGCAAAGAACATGTACACCTTCTCCAGTAGGCATGCTAGAAAGAGACTTGCCACTCCCCCTTAGAATACTGCATGATGGTAAGATGGGGCTTACACGTTCTATTGCAGCTGTCCATATCGAGTTCCTCTATGGAATTCTCGTGTTAAGGAAGACTCGAATAAGGGATATTCGATCCCAACTTCTCTCCAAAAATATGTGACTCGTCTCCAATAAAGGACTATTTTAAATGTAAACACAGTCTATCACCGGAACATTAAAGTGAGGGAAGACTAGAATGGCCTGCCGAGATATACGAGGATATATATCGCTCCATAGCTCAGCAAAATTTCAAGTGTTTGACATGGGAATATACTGACCCAAATGTTGATCTTAGAATAAAGAAACCGAATATCGAGTTAGAACAAATAAAAGGACACAAGAGAGTGAAGAGAGACATGTACCCACACGACTCTTACGGAACCTCCCTCGAGAACCATATCCTTTGGGATATTCTGAAGGTGTCCTTGTAGTTTCTGAGCTTTATTTTTTAAGCCCCCATTTTTTAATGTTTTTTTTAGAAAAAAACTTACTTTCTGAACGTTTTCTACTTTGATTTTCAGTGAACATCTTCAATGTTTTGAAAATACCCTAGACTCCCCCCCCCCAAATCTGAACTACCTCATCAAGGGTAGTTTCTGATGACCCTGACCGATAAACTCTTGTTGGCACTGAAGTTGATCAACCATCGAAGGGTCAGGCACCTGAAGTGGGCCCTACCTTCAAAATGCCTAGAGTGGATGTTGACACCATATCCACTTCTCCTTTCACCCAGTTGGGTTCTCAGAGCGATGCAGCTACCTTCTCTCTATCTCTGAATTTCTTAGGAGATTTAAGCTAATATTCTTTCGTGTGTTTTACACATTTAAGCTATTATCATCAAATAATTGTATATACTAGTTTGTAAACTAACTCCTGGTAATAATTAGGTTTCTGAGGCCTTTCACTCCTCCTCGATCCAGATCTTTTCTCTATTGAAGGCCATGTTTTCTGTGCAGTAAGTATGAGGTTGAGTGCCACGACCTTTTAGAGAAAATCTATGGTGCCAATGCTGAGATCGAGAGGTTGAAGAAAGCCCTCGGAGATAAGAAGCAAACGTTGAAGAACCTGAAAGCTCAAAAATTCCGTCTGAACCAGAAACTCAGTCATGCTGCACAACATTCCCTCCTCGAGTCTTATACCAACAAGGTGGTAAAGACTCAGGAGTTTGAGGGGTTTTTCATCGAGTTGCTGAGGATTTCCAAACAACTCAGATGCAACGAAGTGGTGGCTAACATCACCTTCAAGGTGCCCCGGAAGTTTGTTGCCATGCTGTCTGAATTTATGGATGGTACCGCTGAAGATAAGATGTTAGCAAAGTGGAAGAAAACTGTAAAGGATGGTGGTTTGAAGCTTCACCTCCTTAATGAACTCAAGGAGTTGAAAAAATGTTTCACCGCGAAAGAGCTTGAGCAAATTGACGGTGCCACCATTCCTGGATCCACCCAACCAAAAACTAAAGAATTTGAAGGAGGGCATCGAAGGGAAAAAATCCCAGCATCCTAAGCCAAATTCTAGCTCAAAAGTGGTAGAATATATTTCTCGTAATGATTTATCATTCACAATGAAAGAGAATAAATAGAGAGTGCAAGAGTTAAGGTAGACTAGTCCTAATATAACTCTAGGCTAGTCATCAAGATAAGAAAAAATCTAATCATCTAACTGATTGATTCTAACACACACACCCCCTCAAGCGAAGCGTCGATTGTTCGCCAACGCACAACTTGGATCTGAAAAACTCGAACAATGGACGAGAGAGCCCCTTGGTGAAGATGTTTGCTATATGAAGAGAAGTGGGTACATGAGCAACTCGATGCTTGTCGGAAACCACCAACTCACAAACAAAATGATAATCAATGTCTATGTGTTTTTCCCTCTTGTGAGCAACCAGATTTTGAGCCAGGAAAATCGCACCGTTGTTGTCACATAACAGCAATAGTGATCCAGACAGAGGAACTCGCAGATCACGAAGTAAGTGAGTGAGCCAGAATACCTCTGAGGCGGTGTTGGCAAGCGCCCGATACTCTGACTCTGTACTGGATCGAGAGACAGTAGACTGCTTCTTGGCACTCCAGGAAACCAAATTGCCACCAAGAAACACAGTATAGCCATAAGTAGACCGACGAATCTCCAAACAACGAGCCCAGTCAGCATCAAAATACCCTAATACCTCTGGGGAACTTGCAGTGCGAAAAGAAAGACCAAAATGAATAGTGCCACGAACGTATCTTAAAATCAATGTGACTTCTGCAAAATGATCATCTTGGGGATCTTGAAGATACTGGCTGACCGTGTTGATTGAGAAGGCCAAATCTGGATGAGTGATGGTGAGATACTGAAGGGCACCAACCTGAGAACGATACAAGATCAGATTCCGGAATGGTGGACTGGAGGAACTATGCAACTGAGAACCAAGAACAAAGTTTGTAGAACAGGTGCAGCATCAGACATACCAGCTCGATTCAGGATGTCTCGAGCGTACTTCGCTTGTCCAAGAAGTAAGCTTGAGGAAGTGGACGAAACTTCAAGACCAGGGAAGTAATGGAGAGAACCAAGATCCTTGATCGCGAACTCCCGATGTGTTCGATCAATGAATTGACGAAGAAGAGTCGAGTCATTTCCTGTAAGGATGATATCGTCCACATAAACAAAAAGGTACAACAAAGATGATCCTCTCAAAAGAACAAATAATGACGTATAAGCTGAACTGCACTGAAAACCAAGTCAAGCCAAATATGAACTGAAGTGCTGAAACCATGCGCGAGGAGCCTGCTTAAGACCATAAATAGCCTTACGTAAGCGACAAATGTACTCCGGATGAACATGATCCTGATAACTTACAGGCTGCTTCATAAAAACTGTAGTGTCGAGAAAACCATTATGGAAAGCATTCTTGACGTCCAACTGATGAAGCGGCCAAGAGCGCATCGTGGCAATGGCGAGAACTGTTCGAACAGTGGAGGCTTTGACCACAGGGCTGAATGTGTGATCAAAATCAAAACCGGGATCTGCGAGAATCCCTAAGCCACAAGCCTAGCTTTGTGACGATCAATAGTACCATTCGGGCGATACTTAAGGCAATAAACCCATTTGGAGCCAACGATGTTAGCATCTAAAGGGCGTGGTACCAAGTTCCAAGTGTGGTGAGAACGAAGGGCTGCCATCCTATCATCCATGGCAGAAACCCAAGCTGGATCCTGAAGCGCAGTGCGATAATCAGTAGTCTCAGACTGAGAGAGTAAAGCAGCAGTGAGTCCATGGGTGACAATATCTGAATAATCCATGCGCTGTATAGCACCAGTAACCGACCTAGTGGTCATCCTATGAGTACGAGCCCGGGAAGGTGAAGGAGAAAGAGAAGAGGCCACTGAAGAGGCTGGAAAGAAGGAGCCGAACTGGTTGGAGATCGGGTGGCCTAAATGACCGGGGAGGAACCGGTAGAGGCTAATGGAACGACCGAGACCGGTGGGGCGGCCGGCGGGTGAGGGGCAGGGTCTGGAGCGGCATGACAAATTATGCACGGCGGCGATGACGGTGTGACTGGGGCAAGCACTGAATGAGGATCACCACCAGGCTC
>JAULKM010100896.1:0-10351 GCA_032355605.1 Rubia tinctorum | reverse complement strand
ACAGTTAGAGCTAAATTTAGCGCAACACTGTGCATACGGAAAGTAAAAACGGTGTACCATTGGAACACACAAACACTATATATTTTTGTCCTTTTCTCCATGGTCCGTAAAGTTTGAGGACCATTGGAGTTGCTCTTAATGTCTTTCCTTTCTCCTTTACTTCGTTTGACATTTAATTTAGCCTTTCTTCAGTAACATCTTTTTGGGCGTATTTTTTGCATCTGATGTGGTGACCGTTTGCTGAAGCTGTACCGCCTTTGATTATTCATTGATGTTACTGTCTGTGTTTGACATTAATGCACCTACAGATGATGCTGACTAAGTTCTTTGCTGGGCTAAACTCTGAGGATGAATATGTCATGAACCACTTATTCCTTTCCCAACTTTTGGATTCACTTTTCCATTGTTGTCAAACTGATCCGATCCGAACCAAAAGAAAAGATAGGATTCCTTGTCCCAGCCTCAAGGTTAGACTCCCTTCCCGAAATTAACCTTGTCCTCAAGGTTACAATAGTTCGCCAAGAATCCCTTCTACAACCCAATACAACTTGCTCTCTGCTAAATATGGGAGAACTGACCATTTTTTAAAACCATTCTTGTGGTGATTTCGTAAAATCACTAATCACATGACATCCAAAATCATTTATTCCTTCTGAATCCAATACTGCTGCATCATTTTCTGAGCCCAAATTCCCAACGAAAATATAACATTCTGCTCCTTTTTCAAACTCAACAATATCTGAACTATATTCTGAAATGCCGGGATCCTAGCACTTTATAGTTTCGGGATGTTTACAACTCTTACTCGTATGCAATTTCAAGCCAAATGATGTCACCTGAGTAGCTTCAGCTGTAAAGATCCTTAACTCTATAAAAATAGCCTTCGTTAAGCCACCACTACTTAACAGCTTCAGAATTAGGATTAATATACTTCTCAAGGCCCTGTTCCATTCCCAAACAGTCATCTTAATGTTTTTCTCATCAATCATGAACCAACCATCGTAAGAATCAAATAGTTGCAGTTTTCTATGCTCGTTCTGTTTCAGAGTTCTTACTGAAAATGATAAAGAATCATTCTCTATTTCTTCATCCTTGAACAGAAAGTCCCCAATTCCATGTGATAGTTGTTCTGTAAGGAACCATGAAGGCTTGAATTTGACCAGTACAAGACCCCAAACACTCATTTTCACCTCTATCATATCAATCTGCACCAACCTTTTCAAGTACTTTCTACATGAAATGGTTTTTTGATCTCTCTCCATATCAATCTCAACTAGCATTATCATAAAATATACCATAGTCCCACCTTTAAAGCTTGTTATCTTTTCAATCCATGACTTTGGGACTTTTAGAATCTGTATAGCTCTATTCCTAGCTAGTTGGCCAGTTGACTTGTTAGCAGAGGTAGAATGATGAAAGAAACAAAGACTCTTCCTTCTAATTCAGAATCAAGATTCACATTCACCTTTTTCATTTGTCCATTAAGCCAGCAACTATCAGCAAGAGCATTTTCCGAACCACCAACACTACATGAGCTTTTATAAAATTCCTCCAAAATACCGGGGTCATAATATCTAAAACGTTCAAAAATTTCGCTGCTATCATCATTTATTACCAAAGTTTTAGAGTCAACACAAATCAGGCTTTCACTATTATCACAAAGGCTTTTACAATCATCACCCATCATCGTTTCAAAATCCTCTATACCATCGGACTTTGCAAAGCTATTATTCATATCAATCACCATCACATACTTATCAAGATTCTGAATATTATAAGTATTGATGAGATCATGTACCTCAGAAAATTTATCAAGGATTTTTGAGTGAAACTCGTCGGAAGTTATTTTCGAAGAATCTTTAACCGGAGAAGTTCCAGCAAGGACCAATTCTTGAAAGTTGACATTAGAATTTGGTGTCGAAGAATCATCGTTAAGAAAACACGTTTCCTCCATTTCCTCTTCCAAGATTTCTGAGAGTTCAACTTCAAAGTCACCCTCATCTTGTGGCATCACATGTCCTTGATAATCTGCTGCTAATACCCCTGGGAGTTTCCCCCTCTCATATATTGTTTTGTATTCTCTAGCGGCTTCATTATCAAATCTTTTAACCACAATTTCAGAAAATTGTGTCCAAGAAACCTCCCCCAAATTATAAGAAAACATTCCATAAAAACTTCAGCTCAATCGATACAGTGATGTTTAACCATACTCAGCTTAGCTTCTTCTTTTACGCCATAGTTTTTGAAAATGATTTCACAAGATTCGATCCAATCCCGGGGATTATGTCCGCGAAACAGAGGCAACTCCATAGACAATTTGGCATTCATTTCGATCAGGAGCTCGTCAATTTCATCGACTTGCTCACTCTGTTCACTTTGTTCCTAACACTGACCTTGAGTTGATTCTTCAACATCTAGAGCCATCCAAACCTCTGAAAACACATAATCATCTGATACTGCCGCTCCACATTCTTCTTCCTTTTCACCATAGCCATAGAAACCAATCAAGAAATCTGAAAATTCATCCCAAGAAATTGTACCTTTTAAACCCCGAAAAATATCTAGCCATTGTGTCGATTGAATCTCCGAAAAATACCTTTTAAACCCCTCAATAATGATGACTTTATCATATTCCGCCGTTGAATTTTCCTTGAAAATGAGATTGAATCTCCGCACCCAATTTCTAGGGTTCTTGCCATCAAAATATGGGAAATTAACCTCCATTTCCAAATCACTTGAAATCCAAGTAAGATTGACTTGAGATTCACCAACAACGCCGAGGAACGTCGGTTCTGATACCAATTGTCATGAACCAAGAAAAGTAAACTGAGCAAAAATGTAATTTGCAGCACAAGACTGAGATTCAGAGTTAAAGGAGAAAGAATTGAACAAATATATTAAGATGAGAATATTACGAAATTAGTTCTTGATTCTAACACTCGGATAAACCTCTAGAATCTAGTTCTAATATATTTATACCAGCATAAGAAGGAAACCGCCACCAACGAAATGCAACCAGCGTCTCATCTTTGTGCCCAGCTCAACTGCTCGAGCTCTCCGGTTCTGCCCAGCTTCAAAGGAGTTGAGCTACCTGTTTTACCCTTCAGATCGTAATAGAATAACACCTCTAATTTTTTGATTTTCTGCTGGTTGTTCTTGTCTGTGTTGCTGTTTCATAACCCTTGGGCCAGGTTGTGAGAAAGGATAGTCATTCCCAAACCGCAACCATTTGCCGAACCTCATTGGCATATAGAGCTCTTTACACAGCGTGTTTTTTCTGTGGGCAATCCAGTTTCACATGGTCAATGAGATCACAAAGTTCACAGTACGCTGGTAAGCGCTCATATTGGAAGAAAATTTTCCAGATTGTACCCGTCGTGCTGTCACAAAATTTACGAATTCTGGGAAGTGGCTTATTAACATCAAGCCTTGCCCTTATCCGGAATGATTTTCCTTCACAATCACCGTGTTTATTTCTCGCAGTCTTGACAAAAATTCCCAGATCATCGCCTATCAGGAACACAAACGATGGATTCATAAGCCTTGGTGGAAGGCCATGAACGTGAATCTAGAATGGTTGATCGGCGAACTGGATTTGATGTGTGAGAGTGTTACCATCCGTGCTTTTTAGAGCAACCTGACTGCCTTCAAAACACCATGGTGAATTGTCCACCACTATATCCTTGTTTGGGAGTTTATCAAACTTGAACAAAGCCAGATTTTCTCCCATTGGAACTCCAGTTGCTGTTTTGCACCTCCTGGCATTGATAAACATGGATATCATATAGTCCACTTTCTTTGCCTTTCGGCTTAGAATTTTTGCAGCAAGAAGGAATTTCTTCCTCCCTATCAATCCACTTTGCATGTTAGATGCTGGCCCATCAATATAGGTATCATGTACCTCAGAGATGTTCAGATCGCTCCTCACACAAAGACATGATAGCTAGGCAATCTAGAGCCAAAATTGATTGTATTGGGAGCTTGTTGTCGAGGAAGATGAAGCTAGTGAGTGTTGGTGTGTGTCTGAGATGGTGATAAATAATGGTTGAATTTGATCCAATATCAATACAACATCCAATCAAGGATCCTAATTGATTTGCTTTGATGAGATTATTTTAAGTAGGCATTTTGAATTCAAAATTTGAGATCAACTTAATCAGGAATGATTGAGGGAGATGAAGGTTTGAACACCTTCAAACTAGGAGAATCCTAGAGAGAGAGAAAGTTAGAGGGAAGCGAGAGCATCCCATACATTGCACTTTAAAATTTTGTTCCCGGGCAAGTGGAATTTATCCCACCAGTTAACCCTCTGTCTCGGCTCTGGGATAAAAGTTTGGGTGTAATGAAGAGGTTGATTATTGGAAACAAGAAAAATAACTAGTTAGGAAAAATGAATACAACAACTGAAAAGGTGCATTAAAAACAACAAACTTGAACCGTAAAAAAATTGAACATTAAATGAACTGAGCATTAAAATCAGATAATGTCATCATAAAAAAATAGCCTCATTACCTAACATAGAAACTTCAACTATCCACAAATAATCTGGTAAAAAACAAACAAACTAAATTTATCAATTATAAAAATACAACTACAAATCAAATACATACTTAAGTCATCATTCATCAAATTCACCAACCAAAAGAAAACTGAACACACAAATATCTAATGTTTTCTGTTCATCAACTAAACATTACAAATTCAAAACCAAATGATACTACAACTACACAATCTTATCATCGTTTTGGCTATTGTTGATGAACCTAAAAAAATAAAATGATGGAACCTCCGCAGCCCCAGCAATCGAAGCAGCCCTTGCCCCTTTGTCAAACACTTCCTTGATCAATGAATTCATTTGATTAAATATCGAAATAGAAAAATAGTCATCTGGAAGCATTTCAAACCCAGGACCCTATTTCACAAGAAGAGTGGGACCTTCTTCATTGGTCTTAGAACTGCCAGTTTCATTAACTTTTTGGCTGCTTGTTTCATTGACTTTTAGGCTAATCTTATATAAAGATTCAGCGAATTGATCAGTTGCAATTGAAACAAGGCTCTTAAATTTCTTTATGGAAACTTCCAAAGGCTACCAAAATGAAAAATGAAAAAAAAAGGAAAGAATCCTTAGATCATAAACATCATATCATCTTAGAACATAATAAAAAACCAGTCACATAACAAAAACCCCACAACCATCAACAAAAACATATGAATATTGAATCTCAGCATAAAAACAAAAATTCTCATCACAATAAAACTAAAGCTCTACAGTAAATGAACTAGAAATTGAAACGATGCAGCTACTTCGAATTCACGGTCACAACATCAAAAAGAACACCAAAAAACATAAACTCAGAACCATGAATAATTGAAATTGAACTTCAATAAAATCATAAACTAAGGAAAAATGAATAAAATCAACACTACCAAGAACAATACAAGTAAAAAACCTCACTATACAAAAACTGAACCTCATCATTAAAAATAAGTACATCAACACAGAAAACTGGTAAAATATGAAGACAATTAATAAATCAGGTAACTTACACTCTTCGCAGTGCACTCAATTTCAACATCATCCTCCACACCAACATGCAACTCCAAATCAATGAAGCGACGCTTGCTGCTTTTCAAAGATAATGCTCCATCAATAGAAGAAGGATTCTTTGTGATCAAAATACCACCAACCAACATTCCATTGTCACTCAGTGGAAATTGACGACTGCTTCTAAGAAAACTAGTGTAACCTTCACGGTGAGATAAAAAACAGCACTTCTTCACATTTTCGGTATTCTAGTGTTGGTGCAATGGAAGGTCAATAGGATCACTGAATTCCAGAACTGGATAATGATAAAAGAAAGCAAGAAGTGGGATGATCAAACATGCATTCACGGAATTGAATTTCTATGAATGCATGACCCTATAAATACTCCCACGGAAGCTCTTTCACACAAATCCACATGAATCAAAACTAGAAATCTTATCAACATCTTCTAAGGAACTCACTATCTGCAAATCTGCAATACTACGAGCAATAAGAGCTAAAAAACACGCCAAGGAAAACACGCTTAAACGAAAACACGCTTAAACTCAAACATTTCATCTTCCCTCAACATATTTGAGATAGCACTATATAAATCCTTCATAGTAATAATCCCATCCTTAATCGCATATTTTTCAATTCACCTAAGCCTAATTGAATTATCATCATCAGCAGCCTTACCTAAACTCTTATGACTCACCTCAATAATAGCCTTATCGGATATAGGAAGTTGGAACATGTCAAATATGTCATTCTTATCTAGTGGGTATCTGTCACTACCAACCTCCTGGATTTGAGCAGTAGAATTAAAGTTTTGTATCAAAATTTGAACCAAATTTTTAGGCACATTCCTAATCCTAAACCTCAACAAACCACCAAATCCAATATGTTCAACAACTTTAATCTAAGATGGTTTCAATTCATCCAAAACCTCAACAAAATTTGAAACAATGCAAGTGGTCTTAAATTTCAAGTTGGGGAGAAAAGCATGAAAAAAGAAGAACCAAAGTTAGTGGACCTAAACATGAAATAAATGTAAACCTATTTATACATAACCTAAACCTCATCTGAAAAGTAGAAAACACCAACATATAAAAAAACAACAGGTGCACCTTCTTAAAAATTCATGTCCAAGAACTTCTTAAAACATTTTGAAAAATCAGAACAATTGATAAAAATATTCAGCATAGAACATAAGCATCCAAAAAATAAACCTCATAATAAAAAATATGAAACTCATCACAAAAAAAACTAGAAATAAATAATTGAACCAGAAAACTAAAAACTCACATATCATCAAGACCTGCATCAACCATTCCAATTTTTGGTTTCTTTTCCGACTTCTTCTCCACAACTAGAGATTTCTTAGCTCTTCACTGCCCCCCGCCTTTCTTTCCCACACCCTTCTTTAAAGGAGAACCTTTGTCCTCAACAAATTTTCGAACAACATTACCCAAACAAGCATCAACACTTGCAGGGTCCTGGTCTTGAGAAAATGAAGGCCTCGTCATTACCTTCAAATTCCTCAAAGTTGCACCTTCATACTGCTTACCCTTCACATAAACCTTCTCTTTAACCTTTCCAGTCCCATAAGACATAGCATTTGACTCCTTCACTACTTTAACATTAAATATAGGATTGGGTTTCTTCTTTTTACGCTGAAAATAAGGGGTCTGAGACAGTGCCTGCTTCCGAATATCAGAATCAACTTCCTTATCAGGAGCATCTTTTACATCCTCATTCATCGATTCTGGAAAGTGAATGACTCTAAATGCACATCAGTTACGAAGTTTATCGCAACTACAAAACAAGCAACATGAAAAAAACATGATCAAGAAATGTAATAACAAAAAAACACATAAAAACACAGTTTTTATAAGTAAAGCCAAACAAAAAGTTAAAAAGGAAAAACATCAAAAATACCATTGACGGCACCATTCAAAAAGTCTTTTGCTAGCATTGGATTCACTTCATCATATTTCTCAGGAATCTTATTTAAATACTTAGTAACCTCATTGTCATTGGAATCTACATTTGCGGTACCAGATTGCATTCCTGAACCAACATTCAACTCAGCATCACGTTCAGGATCTGTATAAAAAACAACAAGAAGAAAACGGATAAATAACATGAAAAACAACACCATCAATAGAAAATGCCACATAACACATAAAAAACTTACTAGAAACAACATCATCAATAGAAAATGCCACATGACACGTAAAAAACTTACTGGAAACAACATCATATTTATCTAGAACCTTATTGGCTACCATCATCTTTCTTATCTTGAACAGAAGAGGAACTTTTTTATCTTCTCCACGCTTATGAAGAATTTTACATGAAGCAGCAACAACATGCTCCACTACAATGAAAACAAATAACATCAACAAAGCACTAAATTAAACAAATAATGAAGCAAATAACAACAAAATATATTACCCTTACCATTAGCAGTTGAAGAAGGACCTTCAGTAGAAGCAGCTGGCACCTCAACAGGAGCTGGTGGTACCTTAGAAAAAACAATTAGAGTTGGTGGAACCACAACAGGACATAGTGGTACCTTAACTGGTGGAGTCTCAAATGGAGCTGGTAGTACATCAGCAGGAGCTGGTGGTACATCAGCAGGAGCTGGTGGTACATCAGCAGGAGCTGATGAAACCTTAACAGCACTGGTGGAAACCTCAACAAGAGATGGTGACACATAAATAAGAGCAACTGATACCTGAACAAGAGTAGGTGGAACCTTATTAGAAGCTGGTGATACATTAACAGAATTAGGTACTGACAACTGAACAACTGGAGCATCAACAATTTTGAAACAAGCCACAGTCAAGCCTGTAAAAAAAATAAAAACACAATAGAACAACTATAAAAAGGAAGCACCGACAAACAAAGACAAAAGCCAAAACATAAAAGACTTACGGCCTTCTGCAACATTTTTAGAAATAACATCTTTATCGGCAGCAACAGAAGCAAAAAACATCATCAGCAACTGCCACATTAACATCAAAAGCCACATCTTGAGCCTCATAACCAGAAGAACTAGCATAACATTCCTCTACCATCCTTTTTAACCTCCTTACGACTCATAACACTGTTAGAAACAATTGAACCTGTACCAAAACCCAAAACACAAAAATCAACAAATAGAAAAAGGTAAAGTAAAACAAGAAAAACTAGAACCTAAAATATGAATACTAACCATCCTCATCACCATCCTTGTCATGAGCGGAAAGAGAAACTTCATTCTCATTGTCAGAAACCTCACCATGAACCTTATCAACCTCAACACTAACATTTGAACCTTATCAACCTCAACACCAACATTTGAACCTGTATAAAAAAAACATTAACAAAGTGCGAAAAATAACGTCAACAAAATGAAAACCAACAAAAATGCAAAATCAAACACTTACAACCAGTATCCAAACTTGATGCAACATTCAACAAATATTTCAAATCAACACTTTCATCTTTAGAAATTCTCTGCACAGTCTGAGACTTCATAATTCTTTACATTGAACGCACAATTTCTTTAGAACTTCGTATTCTACCACCAGCTACCTTTCTCTTCAGTTGCCGGTGCACAACTGGAACATACTCATCAACATGTACAAGATTTGACGAACTAGTATGAGGTAACTTCAATTTCTCTATACGACTTTGTATTGTGTTAATCTGTGTACGTGTGCGTATAGAACGCCAAGGTCCAAGAATAGGTGACTCTGAAGGTGCTGTAAAAAAAAGAACAAAACAAAAATCATATGAAAAACCTCAATAAGCTTGGCATAAACCTTATTAAGTAAACATAAATGTCAAACCATAAAAGAAGAACCTCATCAAAAAGTTTCCAAAATGCACACCTTAACATATTAGACATGATCCTCAAAACTAAATTCACATCAATCAAACCTCAAATTAATAGAATGAACCACAAATGACAAACATCAATAAATTTAGCATGAACCTTAGAAGCTACACATAAATGTCAAACAAAAGGGTAAACCTCATCAAAAATTTACCAAAAAGCACACCTCAACATATTAGACGTGAACCTCAAAACTAAATTCACATAAATCAACATCAGATGACAAACATCAATAAATTTAGCATGAATCTCGGTAGCTACACATAAATGTCAAACAGTAAAGAGTAAACCTCATCAAAAGGTTACCAAAAATAACACCTCATCATTTTAGACATGAACCTCAACAATAAATTCACATAAATGAATACTCAAATCATTAGAATAAACCTCAAATTACAAAACTTAATAATTTTGTATAAACCTCAACATATTTTAATGCTGAATCATGAAAATCAATAGCTACACTTGGTGCGTTCATTTCATACATTTATTTTAGGATCTTTTGTATTCATTTTGGTAGACTTTTATGCTTTGGATACACTATTTTACCTTTAATTCCTATCATTAGAGTTGAGAGCGACTTTATCGCTTTTGTCACTTGTAATAAGAATTTCGTGAGACGAGGTAATTGTTGAAAATTTGAAGACCTTGAAGACTCCATTTTGAAGACTATGAAGACTTCTGAAGACCCGAAGAAAGGAATAAGAGAAGACTACATGAAGACCAAAGAGATAAGTCACTTGAGGGCAAGATACTCTGGCCGTCGCGAGTCACGACGACCACTTGCCCAGACTTAGTTTTTGGGATTTTTGTACTATAAATACTCATCACTTTTTCTCTTATTCCCCAACTTCTTTCCTACCGATTATTTCTGCGAAAAACCCTAGGTTTCCTCTCTTTTCATCTTTGTTCTACTTTGATTCAATGTTTGAATTGCT
>JAULKM010100895.1:0-10351 GCA_032355605.1 Rubia tinctorum | reverse complement strand
TTTCCTTATTTATTTATTTCTCCTTTCTCAAACAATTTTCTAAATAAGTCAATGTTTTATTATTGCTAATATTATTTTTTATTTATCTCATTTCATTTTATTTTATGTTAAAATTTCTTGTCGAGTTTGGAGTTATAGCAGAAAATAGTCACAGAAAGCAGATAAGAGAATATGATTTCCGGTTAAGCCTAACTATTACATACGTACAAACTTCATTAAGGTCGGGGGGATCACATCGTAGGTGTCTGATTGGGTGAGATATTTCATTTCCAGTTTGGACACAAGCATCCTTATGCTGCTGGAAATGCTAACTTGCTTTTCCCCCCTCTATTTTTGTTAGTTGTTTTAGGTATAAAGCAGCAACATGGGGGCTATAAGCCCCATAGGAAGTTTGCGTAGAACAATTTTTGGGGATTCTATTTTGTTGTCTTCAAAAAGGTTATATCCTTCAATGACTTCAACTTATTTGGTTAAGTATGTTAGCTCGGTTGTTATTTTTTGGCTGTGAAATTATGTGACCGAGTATGTTAGCTTGGTTGTTATTTGTTGGTTGTGACCCAATCTGTGTGACTATTTGAGCTCATTTGTTGATTGTTGGTTGTGACCCTATGTGCCCGAGTATGTTAACTCGGTTGTTGCTAGTTGGCTGTGACCTTATGTTGATCAGATTTTGGTTATGCATCTCATTTTATGTGAGTTTCAAAAACATGTTCCAACACTGAATGTCAGCCTTGTTCATTCATATGAGGCTGAGTGGTGCTGGAACCTTATATTAAAATTATTTGTGTTGTTAAACTAGGCCTAAAACATAAGCAGCTTGAGAAGGTGCTGCTAATTTTGTACTTGATGTGTGTTTCTTGTGTTATACAACCACGGGTGATAAACTCGTAGGACGATATTTCATGTTGTAATTGAATTTGTTGTTAGCTTCCGCTCACTGGACCTCACATTTTTGCGAAATAACAAAAATTAAAACAGTGTTTTTCATACAAAATTATTTTATGTTGCAGCATAAACATGCCCACTGATTACAACATGTTTACATGATAAACAAAACATGCAATACTACCGTTTCACAAAATAACCTAACCTGAAATGTTAAGCTTGTTGCTGGTTGCCATCTAGCATGTCCAACTCTTTCACAATCTTTACAATCTTGTCAGTCACGTTCTGGCTCGTTAAAAACTGAACACATTTCCTCACTATACTGATATTTGCATCTAGGTAATTCTGAAGTAGCCCCAAACGTGCAAGTGCATCTTTTTTTATTTGTGGAACTGAATACATATTGTCCCCCTTTCATTCATAATCTCAATCACCACAACTTGTAAGGAGATAGTTTTTTAATTGATAGCGTCAACCCTCGTCTCCTCATATGCCTTCTTCACAACCTCTACTACTTTATACACAGTTTTGCATGCATTTTCCCATTGGAGATTTTGAATTGATCGGAAAAATCCAAGGTCTAGTATGTTGAGGTCCGGTGAGTTTGCTAGCTGTGAATCCATCATTATTTGAAACCCATAATTGTTAGCAGCCCTTAGAATTGCAGCATTCTTGCTTGTTGTGTGTGCTAGTGCATTGGCTTACTGTAGATATATTTTCTTGCTTGATTCGAGTGACCACTTACGTTTTATTACCGGTATGATTTCATTCACAAGGCAAGCAGTCATGACATCCCAATTGCATTTTTCTTGGCCTTTGTTTCAATCGCACCCTTAGGTCGATTCTTGCTTTTCTTCTTTGGTCAGTAAGAGGGAATATGCCAATCTTGCCATCGAATATTACATCTCCATTATCAGCAATAATATGCCTAACTGCAGCACAAATGAACATGACTTTTGGAATGTAGCCTTTATGTTGACAGGTTTTGTATGGATTATCTTATTCTGATAATAGGATGTAATTAGTTGATTGTTTGGATAGGAAAAACCACTTTTCATCAAGGTGTATCACATTGTACATGCTTTTGAACTTAAATGTGGTTGAATGCCTTTCAAACCTGAGATGTAAGCATACATATTCTACTCTTTGCACCTTGTTTTATTATCTAAGAAAAGGCTTGATAACATTGTTGTGTTTTCAGAGTTTATCTTTTTTTATTAGTCAGTGTATGGTGCTCTTGCTAACATCACATTGAGTGGCTGCTCTTCGGAAAGTTTTTCTTAGTAGCGATGGGATAGTCTTGAATGCTTCTTCATTAAATACCTTGCATGGTTTAACTTGGCATGATTTTTTGCTTCCCATGTTGACAGGAATACCAACTGCAACTTGGTGTTTCACGGTTGACCAGATCCAGTTCACCGTCCTTAGGGCGATGCCCCATTTAGCAGCTGCCTCAGCTGCTTTGCTGTATCCAACCCGGCCGTTGTTGGAAGTCACAATCAGGAACGGCGCCACAACATTGCAGTCATCATCCGTCAAATTATTCGCCCTCATTTTCCAGCCAATTTAGGCGGAAAATTCAGCCTTAAAACAAAGCTCGATGATGAATTTGAGAGCTTGTCGAAAGTGGAAGAAAAAGATGAGACGAAGATGATGAAGAAATGAGTGCATGACTGTTGTATTTATAGAATTGTTAGGATATTTGTATGTTTTTGTAGACTAGGTAGCTTTTAGGTAGAAAATACATGTATTTTCAGTTTCCCGCCTCCTTTTCCCTCATTTTTTAAAATCCAAAACGAGTACATGAGGGAAAGATTTTAAGTAAATCCAATTTCAGTTTCAGATTTTTTTAAAAAAAATCAGTTAATGACGCTGGCGTCAGCAGTACTGTAGCTAACGTCAGCAAACTTAAAAAATAGAAATACCCCTCACATGTTTTCCACATCAGCTTTTCTTAATTTAGCAATTACTTATGGGAATGGGGGAGTATATATCAAAGGTTATTTTATAGTAGAACATAGCATGTGTAAAGTGGGTGTGTAGGTTTTAACTTAGCGCAACAATTGTTCATACTTTGTCCGTAAATGTTCTGTTCTCATCATAGATCAAATCATTAGAAATGAAAATATACTATAACTATACATTATTGGTCCATAAATGTGTTGTTCTCATCATAGATCAAATTGTCCCTAATAAGAAAAATTAGAAATGCAAATATTATAAACTATACATAATTTCTTGTGATATTCCGACACCAACCCATAATTTCTTGCGCTAAATTCTGAGCTATGGATCTGGACATATTGTATAATTAATCCACATAAATCCGGATTACCCACTTAAATCATGTTATCACACCCTTTAATCAATATTATCACACCTGGTATTATTCTAACTGATTCAAAATCTTGTATATTAGTCATTTAGTTTTTCAAAAGGAAGAGAATTTTAACACGTTCTTTCGCTTGATACGAAGACCACATTCTTTCGAATTTATTTTTATCAAGTTGAATTGAACTGAATAAAAATAAGTGTACTGAAAAAGAGTAACAGTATAACTAAAGTAATCTAATTTCATCTTGTTAAATTTCTACTGAATTGTTTTGTAGTAAATTTCTACTGAAGTAATCTAATGACTCTACGTCTTATACGTCGTTTGTTTAATGTTTAAGACATCAACGTTAGAATTTCAACACATCTCTTCACATGCGAATATCCCACAATACAATATTGATATTTTGAATTTTCTTCTTGAAATCATTTAGTATTAAGTGGAATCACGAGAGTCTTATACCGTTAATCATTTTAGTGTTTCAAGAAATATTGAGAATTTCATACATCTTCACTAAAACAAGCAAATCATCTTCTTCCTCGAAAAAACTCTCTGCAAATTCCAATGGAGGCCTCAAATTCAATCTCCATTTATACAACAGCATTAGCATGTCTCTGTTATTGTTACTTCATTTCTTCAAAAATCCCAAAAGGCCTTTTCCGGCTGATTTCTCTCCTCCCCGTAATCTACCTCTCCACCGCCTTCCTCCCCGCTGCCGCCGCCGCCACCATCGGAGTCCTCTTCCTGACGTCACTAGCGAACTTCTTACTCTCCGCGCCGCCGCAGAAGAAGCCGATCAACTGGAGCTACACCACCGCCGAATTCGCGTTGTTAATCGCTCTATCGATCGTCTTGCTGAAACAGAAACCGGGGAATTTTCCCCCAATCGTCTTCCACGTGGTAGGCTGCGCTATGGCTTTACTGGCGGTGGATTGCTTAGGGATCTCCGCCAATCTGCTCCTCCGCGCCACGGTGGGGCTGGAGCTGCAACCGCCGTCGGATTACCCGTACCTGGCGACGTCGCTGCAGGATTTCTGGGGGAGGCGGTGGAACCTCGCCGTGACAGACCTCCTCCGCCGCGCCGTGTATTCGCCGTCGAAGACAGCCTCGGCGGCGGTTGTAGGGAAGCGGTGGGCCCCGCTCGCCGCCATCGCGGCGACTTTTACGGTGTCCGGTTTGGTGCACGAGGTGTTCTTCTACGAGCTGACGAAGGCACCGCCGAGTTGGGAGATGACGGCGTTCTTCGTGGTGCAGGGGATCGGAGTGGCGGCGGAGGTGGCGGCGAAGAAGGCGGTTAACGGGCGGTGGGGTTTGCCGGGATGGGTTTCGATGCCGTTGACCGTTGGGTTTGTGATGCTGACTGCTTATTGGTTGTTTTTCCCGCCGCTGTTGAATAATGGGTTAGACATAATTGTTCGAGAAGAATTCAAAGCTTCTTTGGGTAGAGCATGAATCATAGACGTGGATTTCATCAATTAAAGATCGTAGATTTGATGTAATATGAAATGATAAATTTGATCTCCACTTTTTTTCTTTTTTTCATTCTCTAAAAAAGAGTTGTAAGAACATTTTTAATACGGGATTCATTTGATGAACGTCTATTGTTGTGTAAGATAGATAAACTCTTAAATAGGGACGGTAGCGGAGTGAGTTTTGGTGGAGGTCTCACTACTATAAATTAGATTTATCGTAACATTTTTTTGGAACACTTATTTAAAATTTTACAATAACTTATAAATTGTTACTTACAACTTTGAAAAATGTTACATAAATATTGAAAAGTGTTACCTAAACTTTTAAAAGTGATACATTAGATCTAATGTAACATCGCATAAGGTAATGCTTGTAAAAGTGTTACAATTGGTTAAAAGTGTTACAATACCACCTAAAGTAATACTTTTATAAGTATTACGTTAGGCGATGTTACATTAGACCGAGCGTAACACTTTTTAAAATTTAGGTAACACTTATGTAACACTTTTCAAAAGTTTAAGTAACACTTTATAAGCTATTGTGACATTTTAAATTATTGTTGCATGGAAAGGTGTTACATTAGCCTTAGTTTGTAGTAGTGTTCGCCCCGCATTCGCCTCATGAGATGAGTATGGAGTTAGTTTTGATGGAGCGGGACGGGTATGGCCATAGGGTATGAAAATTTATGGCCGATATGGACCATGGGTCGGGCGTGGATATTAGTTTAAACCCACTCAGTGGCGGAACCAGGACGACATGCAAGGGGGGCTGAGAAGGAGAGTAAAAAAAATTGACGTTGAGATGCAGACGTCGGCGGCGCGGTGGATGAACGGGTGGAATTGGAGGCTGGCTGGAGGCAAGAGCTGAAGAACGGATGAGAAAGAGAACAATAGAACATTATTATGTTACTTTGTATGTAGGGTTTTTATTGATTAAGTTTCAACCCAAAAACCTTCCTTTTTTTGCCTCCATGAAGCTGAAATGACGTCGTTCCACTAAAGTCAAAACTACGTCGTTTTGATCGGTAAGGCAACAAAAAGAACAAAAAAATTGAAGTCGGTCGTCTTCTTCAGCTTCTCCGCCGGACTCCTTCTGCAATGTTTCAAGGGGGGCGGAAACCATGGATTCCGGTGGCGCCTGGACCTATTCCGGGCCACCGGATCTTAGGGGAGGCGCCAGCACCCCCTCGCCCCCCTGGGTCCGCCCCTGAACCCACCCCACCCCTGCCTCGGCCCACTAAACCTATTATATACCCGCTAATTTAATATAAAATAAAGGGAAAAGTGCAAAGTAAACCTATTAAATTTTGAAAGTGTAGAAATAATCCTGTAAAATTTGAAAGTGCAAATCTAACCATATGTTTTGGAGAAATGGTGCAGATACACCCAAATTGCACTATTCCGGCGTTGACTAAAGGAATGTTGGCATTGACCTAACCTGAAAAGACAAAAATACCCCTAGGTTTAAAACTTAAAATTTAATGACCATTATACCCCTAGTCTTTGCCACCGATCAATGCCGGTCAACGACGATCAACACCAATCAATAGTGGTCAATGTTGGTCAACAGTGGTAAACTTCGGTTAACGCCAGATCGCCGCCGGCTGATGTTGGTAGGGTTAGATAAGTATTTTTATTGATAAGGCAGAGTTAGATCAGCACTTTAATAACAAATACATGGTTAAATTAGACCTTCTCTAAAAAAGATAGGGTCATGTCAGCACTATCATAAAAAAAATATCTTTTCTTGAAGAGCACACTTCTTATAAATATGCCTTCACTACGACTTCATAATCTAATGTATCATAAATATACTTAAGAGAAAAGTGCATGTACAACCCTATCTAATTCCCATAAGTGTAAATATAACATTTTGATAATTAAAAGTGTAAATATAACCCCAGATATTAAATATAAGTACAAATATAACTCTATCCTACAGATTTAGGCCGAAATTTGATAAAACGACAATTTTACTCCTCTGTTATAAAAATAAAAATACAAAAACCATTGAAATTACATGCATACCCCTCTGAAGCCATAATCTTCCTTTTCCCTTTTTCTTTTTCTCCTTCTACGCAGTCCAATCTCATTCTCCAACCATAAATTGTGCTCATTCTCTAAAACCGATGGACCTTCTCAATATTCTTCTCCATT
Organism: Rubia tinctorum; assembly: GCA_032355605.1. Classification (NCBI taxonomy): domain Eukaryota; kingdom Viridiplantae; phylum Streptophyta; class Magnoliopsida; order Gentianales; family Rubiaceae; genus Rubia; species Rubia tinctorum. The sequence continues at coordinate 3,505 of JAULKM010100895.1, read as the reverse complement.
TCTTAGGGAAATTTCTAGCAACACCCCTTCTCCAACCCTAAACAACGCCCCTTGTCCAACACCAACACCCATACCCCTTTTCCATCTTCATCTCCATTTCTTCAAGAAATTTTGCAACCAAGGCGTCGGCGTCCGTACGATGAGAGGAAGAAGACCGTTACAAAATCCACAAAATATTCATCACTGCTGAGGTATGCAAACATTCTGTAAAATCGAGGGAGTGTGGTAGTGATAAAATTTTCAGATCCAAAATGGGTTTTAAGATCGACAAGGTTTTCAGGGGCGGGGTGGCCCGGTTTAGCCGGGAGGGGTGGGTGGTGGCCGAATAGTAATTCTATGAATAAATTCGAAAAATATTTTGAAATTAGATTGGACGTTGAAATCAAATTTAAACTATTATATAGTTAGGTGAGAATTGTATAAACTTTAAAAAAAATTCTCTTTATTGTTATTTTTAAGGGATAAATACATTTATAATCCTAAAATTAGGTCAAAAGTGCAAATATGACCCTGCAATTTCAGAAAGTGCCAATATAACCCTGAAATTTTAATGTATATGCCAATATAACCCTAATTTTCCTAATCTTTGTGCCGATATAACCAAACTCCCTTATTCCGGCATTGACCAGAAAGTTTCAGGGCAAACCATAAGATTACATGACAAAAATACCCTTACAACAAACCTAAATTACTTTTCTAAAAACCTAATGCTGCCTTTTCTAAAAACCAGCTCATCCGCCGCCCAGCGCCTCCACCGTTCCGTCGCGTGACCATTTTCTCACCGCGGCACCGGCACTTGAAATCCTGGCCCCCATCGCGGCTCCGCCTTGCCCGTGACCCAAACCCTACTTCACCGTCGCCGCTGCGAATCGCCATATGAGTGGCCACGCCACTGCCACAGTGCTCCCTCCCACCGCCACTACCGCCGCCGCCCTTCTCCTCCCGCTCCACCATTGCTGCCACCACCGCCGACAAGTGCTAGCCGAGTGAATCGCCTCCGCCATCCTAGCCTCACCCTCCACCTCGCCCCTGAAATTTCCCGCCGTCTCCCCCACCCTCTCGCCGCCCTTGTCTTCCCCTCCACCGCCACCGCCACCCTAGCCTCACCCTCCATCTCGCCCCGTCGCCCATCCTAGCCTCACCCTCCGTCGCCCCCGTCGTCTCCTCATTTTCCGACCAACACCACCGCCACTAAGCCCTAGCCCCAATACGACCTCCGCCGCTCAGATCCCAGCGCCGCTCAGCCAAGTGTCGAGACCCGAGCGGAGAGTAGTGGCACTCTATTCCGGCGGAAGTGAATCAAGAAAGGAAGAAGAGACGAGAATGGGGGGAAATCAGAATGGAAGGGAAAATCTTGATTTTTTTCTTTTTTAAAGGTAAGGGCAAAATGGTAACTTCACTTTATTCAGGCAGTAAAAGGGTTGACCAAACGATCAACGTGGTCAAGGGTTATATTGGCACTTTATGAGATTGCAGGGTCATATTGGCACTTTTGGCCTAATTTCAAGGTCATTTTAGCACTTTACTCTTTTTTTAATTTGATTTTCTTATTTCCATCCCAGAGGTTGTGCAATCGCTCTTTGAAATCAAATCCATACTATTTTATAACTCGGTGAAAATTCTAAAAAATCTAAACTATGTTCTCTCTGTACTTATTTATTGTTTGATTCTCTTATTTCCATTTTTACAACTGTAAAATCGAGCTTTGGAATCAAATTTGGACTTTTGTATAGCTCGGTGAGAATTATGAAAATTTCAATTTATTTTTTCTTGGCTTCTATTTTAAAACCAATTGGTACTAAGTGGAAGTGACCCAAAACCTTATATATTAGTTATTATTCTTGTAAGAAACCGATGTGATATACATCTTTCAACACGCCCCATCACGTGCCAACGTGAAAACACTCCACAACCCATATCGGGCCAAATTAAAAGGGATCCACACATCGGCCCAATAACCCAAATTGGACCCAGGTCTAAATAGTTAGCTCTGATACCATGATAAAATGGTGCATTGATATCAATCGGACCAGGTCTAAATAGTTAGCTCTGTCACCAGTAAAAGACTTTATTAATGGTGCATTGATATCACATCAATAACGCATCTCATCAACGATGAGAGTTACAATATATAGGGTTACAACAAACCAAAGTCTAACGAGAATATGATTTTAAGTCTGTAAGGAAATTATATCTATAACTAATTTTATAAGGTAACTACTATCTATGACTTTTTCCTAGAAGGAAAAGAATTTCTATTTCCTTATCGGGTGCTGACTAATATCAGCGGATGGCTGCTTGAAACCGGTGAATTGCGACTTCACCTGTGGAATGCTGTGACTCTGCAATCAATCGATCTACCACTACCACCACCACCACAGGTTGATGCGCGTTGCATCGATTACGTTTACATGACGAAATCTCCCGATGATGCCTACTGCGTGGTCTTACTCTTCCTGGGCGATCCTCATCCTCGCGGCATTCTGCATTGTTACGTTAATGGAGATGAATGTGATGGCGGGTGGACTTCCAGGGACTACCAAGAAGAAGAAGTTGAAGAAGAAGTTGAAGAGATAGAGAGAAGCGTAATAACAAGTTCATATGCCCGGTTGCCTGCGGCGATGAGAATATATTCATGAGCTGTCGTAATCCTAGGCCTGTGTTGGCCAAGATTGAGACTGCGAAACCGAAGACGCTCGTCATAAGACCCGATCTTCGGTATGCGTGCGTCCCTCTTCATCATTTCTTCCGCAGGTGGGACTACCCTCCTCCAGTCTCGGAGCACTGGGTGGCATGCTGTGTCGACCTATTTAGAATCGAAGTGGCATTTGGTGGACTCGAGTGGAAGCAGATAGTGAGCATTCTTGTCTCTAAATTATATTTCTCCGACATGTCGGGGAAGTCAGGGAATACCTGTCCGAATGCAGCGTTTTTCATTAGCCACAAGCAATGCCTGGCTTGCCCCATCGCGTCGGCTGATTCAGGCAAGGCGGGGAATCGGGTCTACATCGCCGAGAATGAGGGTAAGCTTCCAACGAAGCAGTTTCTTCTTGTTTTGATGTCTGACATAATGTTTTCAGTTTTGGTATATTTCTCGATGGGCACTGGAAGCATTCAAAACAGGTTTTGGCGGGAATTCAGTTCATTAACATATCCTGGAAGTTTGGCATAGAAGCTATTTCTACCAATTCTCATTTCTAGTGATGTTCTCATTTTTAGAGCAAACTTTCAATAAATTATACGTCTCCCTGGATTATTTGTTGGAAGTTACTGTGTAATAATACTAGATTGGAAGTTACTGTGTTATACTCCCTCCGTCCCAGCAGTTTTGGCCTATTTTTTGGTCAACTTTCCCGGACCATGTTTGACCATATATTTCAATTAGTATATAGACTCTAATATCATCATGTGAGATATTATTAGACTCCCATGTCTACGTAGTTTCTAAAGATAAAATTTTAATGTACCATTAATATCCGTAATTAAAGTTATTGATGGTCAAACA
>JAULKM010100894.1:0-10351 GCA_032355605.1 Rubia tinctorum | reverse complement strand
CATCCACTGAAATTCAGGAAAAGTAATAGCCAGGAACTGATACTAACCTTGATAGGAGCATCAAAAGACTTGGCAACGCTAACCATCACAGGGGTGAAAAATACCCAGAAAATGTCATAGAAAAAAAGTCCAACCTGCAAATTCAAGACATAAATTGCAATTTGTTCCAGTTTCATTCCTACATCCAACTTGGTAAATTAAAAACCATTAACTTACCAAAAGAATTGCACCAGTCTTGAATGACCCAAGCGAAAGCATTTCAATTCCCTATATTTCAAAATGAGAAACATTGTAAGAGCAGATTCAAAGTATTTCTGTCAAATGTACTCATGTCCATACATCCGCTCGATGATATAGTAACAGGATTTCAAAATTGAATCACAACCATTTGATGCTCTCGCCAGTACAAAGTTAAGGAATGAACGGTAAGCCTATTACTGTAACAAATTGAACAAAGAGATGATGCTAGTAAACAAACTGGTGTAGAAATAGTTAATCTGCTGGCTAAATGTTCAAAAACAATAAAGAAGAACCCACCTTGACAGCTGAAATAAAATATTCATAATAACTTGGTAAAATAAAAAGATATGCTGAATTTTCAGGTTCTACTGACTTTGGGGGAAAACAGCTGAATAGATAGTGCATAAATGGGACAAAAAGACAGTGCATAAAGATAGTACGAATTAGTAACCGGCAAGGCATTAGTCGTATGGGACAAAAATTATCTCGACCACATCAATAAGTGTACAGGACTACGTGTTTTCAAGAGGATTATAGAGTTTAACCTGAATGCAGAAAGAAAGGCCCAATACGTTGTTTGCCAGCCAATGCTTCTGTTTTGCATACCAAGCACAAAAGAATGATCCAGGAATTGCAGCAATAACTTGTGACCATGTAAACTCAACCTCCAAAGCTATTGAACAAATATACAGAAGAATGCATTATTCCACATGCTACAATCAGAGTAGTTGAGACAAGTCTTTCCAATAGAGCCAAGCAGCAAGATATTTAGTCCGCAAGATGTGATTACTACAGCAACTTTGTGAAAAGTCAAAAAATTCTGCAACTTTTGCAAAAATATATTTCACAACATAAGTCACTCATAAAAACAACCAAGCAGTTCATAAGTTAATAACAAGATCAGTACGCATAACTAAAAAAAGGATATAAAGAGTAATGACAGATGAGCAGTGGCAATCTGTACATGTAGAAGTAGAGGGAGTTGGTGCTAGTAGCAATAAAAGGTAGTGAAATAGTGTCCTAAATGTAACCACTACCAGCAATCATCGTCATTTTCATACAAGAGTATACACATTACATCATTGTATCAGTGTGTTGTATGTTTGGGTCCAGAAAGAAATATCACACACCCATGCATGTATTATGGAGCTTCATTCAATCTAACGATACAATGGTATGTGCCATCAACTTTGACTTAACAGTTATTCAGTGTTTTCAAATAACAAGATCATAAGAATCAGTTAAATAATACTTTACCAAAGCTTCCATACATACAGATAAACAAATGCTATTGTTGTTACATATCAATAAATGGGAGCATAAGAATAACAACAAAGACAATTCAAAAATCTAATACAGAAGAGAAGAAAACCTGTTAAGTAAAAAGGAAGAAGGAAAATATATACATACAGCGGAAGTACGGAAAGCGCCAGACAATCAATTCATCATTCCAATGGTCAGGAAAAAAGCGCTTGATCCCTGGTAACAGCGTCGCACTACAATCAGCCAAATAAAACAAATCATATCATAACTGGTGTGAAGACAAACATCGGCATCTTAGTTAAAAACAATACATAAAAATGTAGAATGATCCCTACGGAGAGAACATACGAAAGTGCGATGATCCCAAGTACAAAAAAGTAGCACGTCAATACTGCATTAACCAAGTCTTTAGACAGAAACTTAAAAAGCAAGAACAATGACAACAACATTGCACTCCCCACTAGAGGAAACCGCATTGCATGCTCATTCGACATCGTCTCCTACAAAATCACCCGAACAAACGTCAGGCAAGCATCTAAAGCGACATTTGAAAAATTCACACAGACACAGATACTTACTGATGGAGGAGTCGGCTTGACGGAACGATAACAGCCGACGAAGACAGTCAGGCAGGCGGTTAGAACGACATTCAAATTGGGCTCCACCTTCACAACAAGCGGTGCCAAACTCAAACCTGCATCATTTCAGCTATCATGAAATCGAACAATAACAATCATCTGACAATTAACCGCCAAAGTAGTCATCTGAAGAGAAATAGAGGAGAAAGAAGAACAGACCAGCTAAAGCGACATTAGCTAGGCGCTCCAAGTTCTTCATTGCTAATCTCTTTCAAATTCGCACAAATGCTACCAAATTGATTCTGAACCCTTTTTCCTCCTCCCTAATTCCACGGAATTAAGCACGGTTGAGTGTGGGAATAGAATCAAGCTAATCACAATTACAAGATCGAAGCGGTGCTAAATCCAAAACAAAACTTACCGGAAGAAGAGTTGCAGATCGGATGAAACAATCGATGAGAGAGAAACAGATAATTGTTCAACAAATTCTTCCCTTCTTTTTCTTTTCCTTTTCTTTCTTTTTATTTACGTTTTTTTCGATTTTAAATTATATCCTTCTTCTTTATTAAGAAGAGATGCGTAACGTAATTTCTTGAGATCTTTTAGTATCGCCACGTTTTGAGAGGTGTGAGGGCCAATGGAAAACTGACACGTAGGATTTATGAAGTATCTATGACGGCCCCACGGCCCTGTTTGAGGAAATGTACTGGTATACTTGGGAGATATTTTTAGTTTCCTCCCAAATTAAGGATAATCACTCGAATGAATAGTTTTATTGTACTCTAAAATATCTCTTACATTGACTAACGGTTAAAACTCTTATAAAAAAATTTCGATTCAATCATTTTTAGCTTTAAACTATAATTATTTATGTTGCAATACATTTTAAAAGTTTTTTTAAAATTATATGATACTCCTTGCAATATATAAAAATAAACATCAAATCAATCTATTAGTTGAATCAATTGGAAAATAACTACGTATAACGGTTATCCGGTCTATAACAAAACTTTGTATAAATATATACTAGTATATATATAAATATATACACTTCCTCTATTTATCTATTAGTGGTACACTTACCTAATTAGAATTTTTTTAAATGACACACTTTCCATTTTTTGCAAGATTATTTCAATTTCATCCACCCATTCTACTTTTTATTTTCACATTCAATTTCATCTACTCACTCTTTCACTAAGAGTGACACGCTAGGTTTAGTCTCTTGGATTAATGTGAAGAAAATGAGTGGTTGAAATTAAATGTAGAAAGTAAAAAGTCGAATGAGTTGATGAGATTGAAGGAATCTTTCCAAAAATGAAAATTGTGTCATTTAAAAAATATATCTCAATTAGGTAAGTGTGTCACTCTTAGAGAAACGAAGGGAATACTCGTTTTTTTTACTTAAATCCAAACATCTAAACTTATGGTGCCACAAATAGAGAAACTGATGGAGTATTAATATTGAGAATGCCTCTTATTAGAGTAACCGGTTAGACCATTCATAAAAAAAATTTAAAAAATAAATTTTAGAGTCAGATTATAATATTTATATGTTAGATCCATTTTAATTTTTTTTCATAATTATAAGTATCTCACTGCAATAAATCAAAACCAAATCAGCCTATTAGTCATACTAAATAGGGATGGCAGTGGGGCGGGTTTTGGTGGAGATCCGCCCCAATGAGGCGGGTATGGATGTAGTTTTCGTGCGGTGGGGCGGATATGGGTATGGAAATTGATACCCGCCATGGGTAGTGGGTCGGACATGGATATTAGTTCATTCTCACCTCACCTCCACCCCGTCCAACTCAACTATACCCGCTATGTACACATTAATTTATTATATAATAAACTATTATTTATCCATAATGTAGATGTTTTACTTATAATATTTTAATATAAATATTATTAAAATTTTAATTTTAAAATTATTAATTTTAAAATAAAATTTAGGTGTTTTTTGGAGATATAAATGAGGCGAGTAAAATGAATTTGAAGTGGGTATGGAGACCCAAGTGGGTGATGGAGCGAGGGTGGATTTTAGATAATACCCGATGGAGCGAGTGTGAATTTTAATATTGTACCCGCCATGGGTGATGGGGCGGGTATGAGTATAAAAATTTTGGGTGGACATGGGTATGGAGACACTATAATCCGTACCTGCCCCTCTCCGTTCCGCCCCATTGTCATCCCTAAATTACTAATTATAACATGACATCATCTAATGGTTAGTCAATCAAAAATAAAATTTTGTCATTACCTTTGATGAACATTTGTTTAATTCAGATTTAAATAAGTGACTATGCATAAAATATAAATTTAATTTAATTTCTTATTTGTTGATAAATAATAAAATATTTTTATATTTACATGAAAATAATATATATGTAGCCGGTAAAGATAAACAATATACTAATATAAGAAATATATATATTCAACTTAACTACATAATAAATTTTAGTAATTTTTTTAAAAATGAAATTTTAAAAGTATTCTTATTTAGAAATAGAATGGAAATTATTATATTCTTTTTTCACTAATTGAACATTTTTATAATTAAATAAAAGATAATTTTGATTTTAAATTGAATGAAAATAAATTATAATTTGATGCAGGGGATCCTTCTGGATAGTCATAGTTTTCGGAATTAGCATGACGAGTCCAACCTCTTCGAATATCTACAAAAATGTCTCTGTGGAGGAAGATCCGACACTCAAATTAGTGTAGTTATCTTTCTGTATTTTTAGGGGTGGAAAATGCTTACCTTCATATGGCATTCTTCATCTTTATTGATATGGCCTTTGGTCGTTTGATCATGCTTTGCGTGTTATGCTCACCTCTCTTAGACCGTAGCCTAGCAACATGTATCGTGGTGAATGGTGCTTCTCCACCATTTCCAAGATTGGTTACAAATCAGTGAAGCGACGTGGCTAGCCTATGTGTGTTTAGCGAGGTGATTCATGTATTGGAGTTACTTGGGTCATTTAATTGCGAGGAGGCAATTTTTGTCGAACTGAGTAGTGATTTTTTTGGCTATGAGGGGATGTTTATTAAGGGACAAAATATACATTGCTTTAATTTGTGAAAAAATAAATGGAAGGTTGTGTACGAAGATGAGGATGACTTCGTGGGTATAAGAGAATGTGTATATAATATTTTTGAATTAAAGGGTAACTTTATAATAACCGATTAATATTAGTTTATTTTCTAGAAGTAGGTAGTGTTGTCACGAAGATCAAGGAGAGATTTAGTGTGTAAATGAAACGACATGTGGAGTAAACATTTTTGGAGCATTTTTAACGAGTGACGGCTCCGATTTCTAACAGATAAAAGTTAATGACTGCCTCGAAAATGGTGCATTTTTTAAATAAAAAAGTAGCTTTGCAGTTTAAGTTTTCCAGTGCTTCTATAAGATTTTAAAGTGTGTTAGGAGGGATTGCCTAGTCTCCTCTGTTTTCGTAAGCATAAACATATTTTGGACGACTGTACCTTAAAGCTCTAATTAATATAAGGTACATCCTCTTTCTCACTTTCTATTTTTCAAACATGGTGGTTGTGCAATCTGATTCTTCAACTTCCATTGTCCACCCTAATTTGAGTGATAGTGGGCGGTTCATAGTGATGGTTTTTTGGGTGGTGAGGTAGTTGCCGGAGAGGACGAAGTAAGAGGGGGGAAGGGTATTCAAGTCATTGATGATGTAGATAGTGTTGTGACTGCGACTGATTTACATGCTTTGAGGGAATATTATCCCTTTTTAAATGGGTATGGTATTAGGATACCCGGTACTAGTGAGAGGGTGTGGAGCTCGTATGATGGGTATTTTGATGTTTATGAGCACCATGTGTTATATGGGTTGACGTTACCCACCCCAAATTTTGTTCTAGACATTTTAGAGCTATACTGTATTGCTCTAGCCCACTTTCATCCTTAGGGTGTGCCCACGATGACTAGTTTTATAGAAATGTGTAAATAGGCTGGGAAGGAGTTTAAAGTTGATATATTTGCTAGATTTTTTCAATTGCTAAGATCGGTGAACAATGAAGAATGGTTAACTCTTTACCCTAGTGGAGTTCAGCTTATGCAAAAATTTCCTAGTAATTGTGGGGAGTGGAAGGAAGTATATCTGTTCATAAAGTGTACCAATGGCAAGCCAATGCTATTGTGGAATACTGTTGTGCTCCTTGGTAGGCACTCAAATAAGTTAGGGGAGTTAAAGAAATATAGTATGATTGTGATGGAGTTGGTTCCTTTTCAGTCGAGATAGAAAGACCTAAGGGAAAATGAGGTTGTGACTCTTTGTTTTGTTGACTGATGTGAGTTAATGTTTCAATCATGTGCTTCATGTTTGTTGTATTATGGTGTTTCATATTTTTTCATGGATGGCATTTCCAAGGATAGTCGTGAAAGCTCTCGTTAGTCGGGAGATCGAAATGGATGATCATTATAATGAGGTCAGTCTAAATCATAGTCATCAAAGGAAACAGAAAGGCGGGAGGAAGCGAGGTGAATGAAAGGCTGTCAAATGATGAAGGTCATCAGCCTACTATGGAAGGCTTTAGGTCCGGTAATTCCAGGAAGAATGATGGAATAAATGGAGAGGGTCATGTTGGTCCCTCGAAAGTGATAAATATTGGTGGGCATGTGTCCAAGGAGGCCAAGTCTCTGAAAGTTGGGGACATTTTCCCCTTAGTCTGGCGTGGCGATGAATGATACTAAGAACCCGACAACCTTGTTTGATTCAGCCATTGAGTTATGTTGAATATATTTTTTCTACTGGTGTATCGTCTGTTAGTTTATGGAAATGGTGTAATTTTTTCCATGTGGGAGGTACTATGATATCTCTTATTTAGCATATTGTTGGTTATTCAAAGGAGGTGAACGTTTTACCCGAGCGGGTGGGAGAGTTAGAGTTAGAGTTGGGGCAAGGCGAGATGACTCGTGAAAAGCTGGAGGTATGAATGGAAAAGGCGGAAAGCCTTTGTCAAGAGTAGGTTAAGATCAATTATGTACTGCAAGTACGTGGGTTTAGATTGAGAAAAGAGGGGCTTGCAAATCCCGACTACCCTCATGTTTTGGTGAATAAGCTACTGAAGACTCAGGAGTTTTATAATTTCTTTGTTGACATGTATGTCAAGATTACCAATGTGAGGTGGTGTAGTGTCTGGGAGCACATTCGTGCCAAGAATCCTAACTTAGATATCGTTGGGCTGGAAGACTTTGGTACTATAGCCATGGCTGTGAAGAATACAAAACTAGCGGAGAATGATGCTTTTTCCAAGAAGGTGTTAGGCGATGGTCATCCTTTCCTTCTTGTCAAAGAGTTGGGAAATATGAAATTACTGCCTTCGATGAAGGAGGTCGAGGGGTGTGTGGTGTATTAGTATAAGGCGGATGAGGTTCTTGAAGAGATGGGTAAGGATGCTATTGAGTTTGATACTCTGTTTGATCTACCTCAGCCAGCTAGCACTTTTGGCTATACCAGCGAGCCAAAGAAGGGCACTGGTGCTGCTGCCAATCCATCTAATGACTATGCTAGTAGGTCATATGGTGCCCACACGGGGTAGTGTGTAGTTTGGTATGCATTGAAGTAACTTTTGGTGAATTACGGGATGCTGATGTATCAACCAAAGCGAAGTGCAGATTTTTCATATATGATATTTTAATAATTTTATTTTAATATTATATTAAGTTATGTATTTATTTTTTGTTGTTGTGTGTGTATAAGTTGTTAGATAAGTGTGTTGCTGCCCAAGTTTATAAATATTGGACTGGAAAGGAAGGTGGGGCTAAAAGATATCGTAGCTACGATAGAGGGTGAGATAGTAATTACTATTGGGAGGGGATATGAGAAAATTATTTCCAGATTGTTGTCGTCGTAGTGGGGGGAGGGGGAGTTGAAGGGGTGTAGCGAGGCACATGGGCTTAGAGTAAGTACAAAAGCTTCCCTAAACTTTTCTCTAAAATAGGGAATGAAAATTAATATTCCCTATATTTTTTTGACTCAACTCCAATAAATTCTATATTTTACATAATCTGACATTTATTGCACTAAAGTTGCATTTTCATTTAAAACTAAGAGTTTATGTTTAATCACTTCAATATATATTATAACAAATAAAGTTAGTTTTTTAGAACAATTAGTATAACAAATTTGAAACTAAAATTCGATGCTAATTAGAAACTAATTTTATTTTCTTATTCTTTTTATATATTTACCCGATTGGAAATAAAAGGTAACAACATCCAAAAAATTCAAAACATTATAAACTATAAATAAAAGAGATTAATTCCAATATTCTAAACAAATCATTATTGACAAAACCCAACAAAAATATATAAATAAGCATCCGACATAAGTTTGAGTTTGTAGTAGTTTTCTCTAAAAAAGATTTGTTGGAAGTCGAAGGTAATTTTTAGTAAGAATGGAAGAATGAGGAAATATGAGACTTAAATTTTTAATAGAAAAATGAATATTGTGTTGTGATTTGATGCATTCAGTTGGAATTGCATTACTTTTCCACTCCCTGTAAAGAATTTTCTCTTTGTACAAATATAGGGAAGGGAGTATTCTCTTATCAAAATCCCTATTTTTGAGAATGAGATGAGGAAGCTGATGGAGTTGAAAAATCATGTAGAATCCCTAAAATCAATGAAAATCTCTATTATAGTGAAGCTGTTGGACTTGCTCTTTTATACATTATGAGTGTGTAGCTAAGACGTTTAGGCCATTTGATGATCGTTGATGTTGATTTTATCCTTATAAATCAGATGGATTACCTAAGCTAGGAATATTCACGGAGCATAGTGTTTGTATATGTGGTGTGATATTTTAGAAGAATGGACAAAGTCTTTAATATTGTTGACTTCACAGGATGGTTGTTTGGTTAAGTAGTAGCTTTGATTACCTCTCCCAGTTTTTAGTTGGAAAAAAGTGTTTATGCTTCTCATTAGTTTATGGTGTATTTTAGTTGCAAGTTATGTAGTGGTGACATGTTGTAAGTATTAGGTTGTGTGTTTGTTGTAGATGATAGTAGGTTGTACTTAGGTAGGTTGGAGTATGGCTGAAATATTGGTATTGAGGCTTTTCAGTGTAGTGTGTCTCTGATTGTGATGGATGTTGAGGATGTATGTGAAAGTTATGGTTTGTTTTTTGGTTTGTGGTAAATGATAGTGGGGATGATGTAGTGGTCTTGTGGTGAGACAGCAGGGTGATTTTCTACTTGTGTCACTGAGCTAATGAATTTCAAGGTTTATGCAAAACCGTAGGTTATCTCTCTGTATCCACCACGAGGTCTTAGTAAGTTCGTTATTTTGCAAGTCTGTAGGTGAGTTGCCCACTTGTGTTGCTTAAGTAACAATGATGGTTGTGATGTGATGTGATTCCTCTAGGCAGATAAAGGCCAGAAGGTGTTCCGTATTGTGCTTAGATTAATGAAGTGAATATTGAAAGGGATTGGATCTAATTGGGCTTCTGAGCATATTTTATGGTAAGCTTATAGGTGGATAAGTATGTCACGTGGGCACATTTTTAAAAATAATTTCTGTTGGGATATGTAATACGGCGTTCCATTTTTCCAGACTGAAAAAGTGATTAGCCAGTTTTTGAGAAATGGGGGGACGCTGTATTTCAAGTGATTTAATAATGGGGGATCTTTTTCCCAGGCTAGCTGACGCCTATAAAATGTGTTGTAGCCTGGGTATTCTTTCAGTTGAGTCGTGTGTTGTTTCTTTGTTGGGTGTTTTAAGAAGTAGTTTTGAGTGTGTGTTGAGTATATTTTGTGTTTGTTTTAAGTTGTTGTGAGTGTATGTAAGCTGTAATTCTATGATTTTTGCTATGGGGTTGGTGGTATGGGATGCTAGGGATATCCTGGGCCTACGTTGGGGAACTCACCGGTTATGTGATAATCCTTTTTTGTTTGGATACTGATGAGACGTCAAATGCATGTATTTTCCGAAGCATTTAACATCTCGTTTGTTATGTTTTTGTTGGAAGATTCCTAGATTTATGTAGGTTTACATCATAAGGGGTTTAGATAACCATTTTCGGTTTTTCGTATCTAAATCCTTCATTTTGTAACCTATTTTTAGTCTAATGGATTTTTAGTCCTTACGGGCATCTAGATTCTTTTTGTGAGCTTAATTTGTAGATTTCTCATAAGCACTTCGGAGTATTTTAGTGAAGGCCATTTGCAAGGATGGTAGAAGATTGAAGGCCATGAGTCAAAACGTGGTAGAAGATAAAAGGGTCGAAGAAGGAAGACAAAGA
>JAULKM010100893.1:0-26158 GCA_032355605.1 Rubia tinctorum | reverse complement strand
AAATAAATGTTTACAATGATCACACTACCTCATTAAAAAACCCAATGGGAAAAAGAGTATAGTGTTCTTCATAATGTATTCAATTAATCGACAACCTTGAATAAGTAATCCAAGAACTTGCCGACCTCTTCTTGAGTTCTTCATCATGAACGCGATCAATCAAACCATTCAATACAGCATCTCTAAGCTTCATTCTAGACCTTTTCATAGGTCCAACCATGTCACTTAAAGGATCACGAACATAACGTTTGAATGTTTGATCAAGACGTGGAATATCTTCATTTTTGGTGGTAGTCGTACCCTGATCTCCATCACCTTGGATAATCATCTGGATGCAGTTGATTGGCTGGGAATTAATGCTACCCATGTATGTTGAATCTTGCAAACTCTAGATCCACCATTACATTCTTCTACTAGTTACTATGCCACAGTTAAGGAATTTTGGGATGATTTTAAGGCACGATTTACTCTTGGGAATGGTCCAATAATTCTGCAGATGCATGAAGATATACATAACTAACGGCAGAACAGTCAGACTATTTCCATTTATTTTACTAAAATAAAGAAGTTGTTCAATGATTAGAAGTAACTCCGCCCTCCTTTAGTTTGCACCTGTGAAGCTTGAAAACCACTTTGCACATGAAACCATGCCGCTAATGCATTCCAACAAAGTGAGAAATAAATGATCTATCAATTTCTCCTCGATCTTGATGAAGGCTATTACACCTTGCGATCCAACATCACGACCACTGATCCTTTGCCACCTATCATGCGCGTATAAGCTCTTGTTGCTTAAGAAGAGAATCACAAAGCTGTCATTCAGTCTCGCAAATCTTCAACAGACTTTATGGAATATGAACACGATGCCCACCACCCTTGGGTTCTACGAAAGTTTCTCTCACTTCATTTGATCGCAAGAATCTCACATGTATGCATTGGAATCACAAGGAACACAACAAAGATACTTATTTTCAGCTCACAGGTATACCAGATTGGTTCAAGGAGTTGAACCAGAAATCCAAGAAACCGGGGCGAGGCCGAGGCCAACTCCATCGACCGCCGCTGCTAGGAACAATGGAATAGCCACCGGTGTCCGCCAAGATCCACCACTTTTTGTCGACACTGCCGTGTCACTATCTGGACACGCCGCAGCAGCAGCCCATCATACCCCGGCCCATTCTTATTTTGGTCTTGCTCTGTGTGATGATCAATGATGTATGACCTACATTTGTATAAGAAACTTAATTTTTTGTCTGACCATGGGTCAAGTAAGTCTACTTCACCATGGATTCTTGATTCAGGAGCCTCATATCACATGACTGTTGACAAAGGTTCTCTTATTGAAGTACTACTACTGTCAATTCTTTGAATGTTATATTACCGGATTGATCGGTGTCATCTGCAACACAATATGATTCTATTCATTTTGAAGATGTTAATCTTACTCATGTGCTCTACATACCTTCTCTGCGATGTTATTTTTATCATGCTCTAGATTGTTATCCTCCTTAAAATGTCTAGCCTTGTTTACTAAAAAAATATTGCATTTTACAGAAAATCAGTACGATGAATGTGATTGGAGTGGGTGAACAGCAAGGAGGGGTTTATTAGCTTTCTTTGTTGGATACGAATGATCATCCTCAAATCTTGCAGTCTATTCCGAAAGTTGTTTCAGCTTCATCTTCTGATTTATGGCATCAACATCTTAGGCATGCTTCCTCTACAATGTTTTCTTCTGTTTCTACTCTTGATTTTAGCACAAATAATGTTATTGTTCATTGCTCTATATGTCATAGAGCAAAGCATACAAGACATAGTTTTCCTTCGAGTTCTTCGAATGCTAGTTCTTTATTCGAATCAATACATTGTGATATTTGGGGTCCTTATGAAACACCAACTTCTAGTGGTGCATTTTTTTACTATGATTGATGATTATTCCCAATATTTTTGGATTTATTTATTAGTAGCTAAGTTAGAAGTTGCCTTTATATTTATTGAATGTTGTGCCTTGATCAAGAACAAGTTTAGCCGCTTGGTTAGGCGTGTCCGAGCTGATAATGGTACAACTTTTTTTTAAATTTGAGATCATACTTCGCTGAATCTGGAATTATTTTTGAGACATCTATTGTTGATACACCACATCAGAATGGTCGTGTTGAGCGCAAGCATCGTCATTTATTAAATGTTGCTCGCGCTTTGCGCTTTCAATCCAATCTTCCAATTGAGTTATGGGGAGAATGTGTTCTTACAACTTCATATTTGATCAACCAAACACCAACAAAGAAACTCGATGGTTGCACACCATTTGAATTACTCTATGGACGTCTCCCAAATTACAATGTTTTACGTGTATTTGGATGTTTATTTTTTGCTTCCTACATCCCCATATTCCGTGACAATTTTACTTTAAGTAGTCGATGCCTGTTTCTTGGGTAACCTGCCAGAAAGAAAGGTTATCTTCTTCTTTAATAGTAGGGATGGTGATTTTGGTGAAGACCAGTTTCCATATGTTGTCCTCTCGGAAGCCTCGCCGACGTCGGGAACCTCACCATCGTCAGCTATCTCACCGCCTCCATATACCTCAATGACGTCGGCCACCTTACCGCCGCTGGCCCCATGTCGTTGCTACCTTGCCGCTGACGTCGGCTGAGCCTGCGCCTCACGCTGCTTGTAGCTGCTCCGACCATTCTATTACCGATTAGCACTCTGAAGCCTCTTCCACCTACCCTGCCTCCAACACCTGTTTTGCCAGTTATATCTCCACCGCTGCCACTTGCGGCCGAGCTACCTACTGTACGACAAAGGGTTTACACCCATCGACCTCCTACTTATTTGAAAGATTATATGTGCTCTTTTTTTATATTTATAACCCCCACAGCGACGACCACACCTGCGATGTCACATTCCTCAGGTGTTCTCTACCCTTTGACCAATTTTGTAAATTGCGATAAATTTTCTAGTATGCATTCTAGATTTTTGGGTGCAGTAACTTCTAGTGTAGATCTCCTCACTTACTCCGAGACTGCCTGATGGGATTACTATACTTGAGTGTAATCGTGGCTGGTGGGATTAATGCGCTTGAGCATAATCAGGCGTGAATTTTATCTTCATTACCTTCGGATAAGACTGTTATTGGTTGCAAATGGGTGTATCGTACCAAGTTCAAATCTGATGGCACCATTAAGCGTCACAAAGCTCACTTGGTGGTTCTTGGAAATTGACAAAAGGAAGGAATTGACTACACAGATACATTTGTCCCTGTAGCGAAGAGGAGTTCGATACGTCTGATTAAACCGCACTTCTAAATAAAAAAAATGTACTTACCAAAAGCTTCATAACCCACTCTTCAAAAAATTGCTCAAGAACCTATAATCTAAGGATTTTCAAAGTCTCCCCTCTTTCCCGAGCAAAGCAACTCTAAAACATGTGTTTTGAAATTCAAAAAAAGAACAGAGCACCCTGTCAATCAAGAATTGAGAATGCTTAAAATGGAAACTCTACGCCCCTATTTATACTAAAAACTGAGGCGGTTGTCGAATTGATATCATCCCAATTTGTTGGTGAATTGGGTTTAATTTCTTTCATATAAGGCACCCCTTTACAACTATCTTCTATCTTTTTTCTCTTTTCTTCTTACAATGATACCTCACCTCTGCTTCATCACCAACGAACCCCCTACATTTTTCACACCTTTCACGGCCTTATCTCTTATTCTTCTTTCCTTTTCTTCTCTGTTTTGTCCTTCTTTATGTGTTTTTAAAGGGTTTAGCTTTTAGCTTTTGTTTTCTTTTTTTCTGTTTTGCTCTTGGGATTTTATAACTAAGCCCAATTTAGTTAAAATTAATTTAGGGTGAATGGCTCTTTCTTCCTTTCTTTCCATATTTTTAAATTTTCTTAATTTATTATTATGTACTTAATTAATATTATTTATTTTATAAAATCATTATACACTTTATTCATTTTTATTCATTTTATATTATTCCAAAAAAATTAATATTTGTTTAAAACCTAAATATAATTTATAAATTAAATTATCATTAAATTATATTAAATTATATTATATAATTTGATAAATTACTTACTGTTCTACTTGGTTCAGAGTCAGGGGCCTCACAATTACACTAGTTGGAACAAATGGAGAATGATATTTAGGTTTAGCTAAATCACGGTGACAAAACGCATGACGAGAAGTGTTTTCTAATTGATCGCTTCATTCCTCTCATAATTGTTGTGACCAATTGTTTTTATATCTATGTAGTAGTTGCTTGCATATATGTATTGATTTCATTTCCATGTTGTTGTGCGGTCATTCTGGACAAGACTAGATGTGCAGCCATATTTCTATATGCAGGAACTGAAAGATCAATGTTATTGAACCATAGACACTCAGGCATATCATGCATGAGAACATGCCACATATCCAACACAATAATTCCGTGAATTGAACCCAAGTTGTAATCCCGCAGTATGTGTACCTAATTATTTATGTATTGAAAATTTGAATAAATGAAATGGTAAAAAAATAAGGAGCGTGGTTTAAGAACCATATCATCGCCATTCTATATCTACTTTAAATTTTTAACACACATTTTATGTTTAATAAATATATTATTTAGTTAATGTTTCCTTTCATATTCTCTTAGTTATAGTAGATTGTTCAATTTATGTAAGATTTTAGATTTAAGTACAATAAGTATTTTTTTCCTTTAATTTAGAATAATTAAGTATTATTCATTTCCCTGCTTGAAAAGTTCAACGAGCACACATTTATTTATTATATTTTTCTTCATGATTTTATTTAGTTTTGAAGATCTCCCCAAGACTAGAGATCCACCGCCACCAAATCTATAACATGTAACTTGTTATGAGGATGAAAAAAATACGTTGCATATTGTATTCAATCGAGTTTCACAAAGTACGTCATTGAGGGGTTGTACCGTTTGATACGCTTTACTTGTACTTATGTGGTAAAATTGTTGGCACCAAACAAGATAATTTAATTTCAAGATTTCTAATTTATCACTAAAGTAGATTTTCATGATTCACTAAGAATATACTGCATAAAGGATGTATGTTTTGTTTTCGTCATAAGTCTCCTTTTTAGGTAGTTTAGGATACATTTGTAAAAATATTAGTGATGATTAACTACATATTTATGTTTGATTCTTAAAGAAAGACAAAGTACATCGAGACCATTAGGCACAACTTTATTATTTGAGAATGTAAAAAATTCAGAGAACCAGTATTAATTGATATAAATTCCTCAATATATTTATATATTCTAGAAGATTTATTAAAACTCTCTGAAAGTGAAGGTAAGAAATAATTTTTTTATTTTTTATATTTAATTTCTAATTTTAGTTGGACCTTGGCCCGACATTAATATTGATTACACACAATGATATCTTTAAAAGCTTAAGAAGTGAGCATGACATGGGAACTCTCTCATATGTGATGCAGAAGCATGGTTCTAACCTTGCACGAGCTCGGTAGAAACAAACTTTAGTAGAATCTAAGAATTGTATGTACCAATAAAGATATTTAAGCTTAGCATAAAAACATAAAAAAAATGTTAAGTAAGGTTTAGGAAACATATGTCAAATCGATTGACTTAATTGGCTACTTTGCAAATTGAAAATTACTAGTCTCATGCATAACTTGTGCGACTTTGCCCATTGACGCATTTTCTATTCTCTGATTCATAACTACACGTGAATTTGGAATAGGAAATATATTTCAAGTAGAAATTCCCTACGTCAAATGCAAATGACTTTCTCTTCCACAAAGTGCTAGTATACGGGTTGAACATATGGAAAATGACATCTAGATTTAGCTAATCCCACTGTGAAGACACATAACGATAAGTTTTCTCTCAAGAATTTTTCATTCATCACCATTAATGATGTGACCAAAAAATATTTGCACCCTAGTAGTAGAAACTTGTATATGTATACTGATTTAATTTCCATGTAGTTGTGTGGTCATTCCAAATTATGTTAGTTGTGCAACCATAATCCATCTTTAGGAACCAAAAGATTTATGTTGGTGACCGGGCATAAAAAATAAATATGACCATATAAAAAATAATTAATCACTATGAGCAAGACATTTGCACTTTATTATATCATGCACAAGAACAAGACACAAATCCGGCACAAAAATGTTGTAAAAAAACTCTAGAGGTAATCCTGCAATATATGTACCTAATTATTGACATTTATTGAACTTTAGAATTTAAAAAATGGAAAAATATTTAGTACCATGGTTTAGAAACCATAACATTGGCATTTTTATATATCTATCTTAGGTTTTTGTTAATGCACAATTTATAGTTTAAAGTAAAAAATATTTTATTAACGTCCGCTTTCCTTTTTTCTTAGTTTATTAGTAGATTGTTCATGGTTTGTACGATTTTAGATCTAAGTACAATAAATATTTTTTGTTAAGATTTAGAATAATTATATATTTTTCCTTTGTTTGCTCAAAAATTTCAATGAGTACACTTTTTTCTTTTCAAAAAACTACTTCATTATTTTATTTAGTTATAAGAATTTTATAGAGAGTAAATTTCGATTAGTAAAAAGATAGATATCCGTCAAACCCCAACCATAACGGGTGGTAATCTGATGTACTCAATTCATATCCCATTTTTGACACATTCGAAGTCTAATTTTGTAATAGATTAAGGATTTAATATAAAGAAAATTGACATTTTATCAATAAGAGGGTTAGGATGATATTATATGTTTTAAGATCAATTCTTGAAGAGAAAGTCTCAGGAAAGACGACTTTTCTATAAGCTTATGGACAGGCTGGGAACTATTTTGAAAAATTGGGATTTTTCATAATTAATGAATTATTAAGTTTTTAATTGTAATATAACTTTGGTTCCCTTTTCTTTTTGTAGCTCTTCTTCTTCTCTATCTGCGACAGTAGCTCTCTTCTTTCTCCAGCGATTTCTGCTTCCCTCTTCTTCTTCCTTCTTCTCTCTGGAAATTTCTCAGCCCGTTCTCCGCCTCTTCTCTGTGATTCTCTGTCCGCTTATTTCTCTTATTCTTCTCCCGCATCGCTGTTATGCTGTATATGTATGGTTTATTTTTTATAGTATTATAACACAATTTTTGTTCTATTTTTCAAATTTGGTATGTGCTTCGTTATGTTGAGCATTTGATAAACATCGTTTATAGTATTTCGAGTTTCCATTTGCCTTTTTTGTGATTTGATTTTGAATTGTCCTCTCGATATTACAACAATCTTGTTTATTGTTCGTCTTGAATTACGAGATGCATTCATTTACTTATATGTTACACCTGTTATTATCCACGTGTACTAGTTAGTTTTACTGTGACTGGACTTTTTTTCTTTTTTTTTGCTGATTCTACGTTTTAAACTCTAAGTTGCATCTCTTTACTCATCTGTTCACCCATTATATTTTTATTTGTACTTGTTAGTTGTACTGTGTACGGCCTTTTTTTCATTTATTGTTAATTGTATTTTTTGGATAACGAGTTTCATCAATTTACATATATGTTGCCTCCGTTTACTTATATGTTGCATTTGTCAGTATCCGGTGTGTACTTGTTAGTTGTGTTGTATATGATTTTTTAAAATTGTTGTTGGTTGTTCATTTTTAATTAGTGCATATGTGTATTTACACATTACATTTGTTAGTATTCAGTATGTGCTTGTTAGTTTTATTGTGATTGAATTTTATTTTCATTGTTGATTATTGTTCGTATTGAATTCAAAATTGTACATGTTTGCTTAATTGTTGCAATTGTTAATATCCCATGTGTATGAATTTTTGAATGAGTTGAATCTAAACTTGAAGTGGTTATAAATTTGAAGGAATCAGACAGTATTGAACATTGGACTCCACAAGAAGTTCTGATACGTGAAGGATTCAGATGAAGATTACACTGAACTTGAAAATTTGAAGATGATCCCCTTTTGAAGATTTATAATTGGTTCCTTGTATTGGAAACTGTTAGTTAATCTAGATAGGAATATTGTTGTAATTGTAAGTTCCCAAATGAAAGATTTCGGTCACGAGCACTTTATCTTCCTTAGATGCTCAGAGCCCTTCTCCTGTTTGAAATTGATAAAATTTGCATGTTTTTTAATAGAATGTATGCAATACTTTACATGTATTGCATTCACTCCGCAAGGACTTTCTGTGACCTCTCTTTGATTCAATTAGGGAAATCTGGTCATGTTTTTTTTTTAAAAGTAATACATGTTATAATATAGTTTGTATATATTGTACGGTATTAGATGGAGAGCATATGAAATTTTAAAAAACTACAAAATTATGTGATCTTTGTTATGCATACTATAAGAAATACTAGTTGCAGGCTAACATATAGCTGTTTTAACTAAAGAGATACAATTCATATGGTAACTTATGCGCTACCTCATGGTAAAGTTTTTCTATTCATAAAAGGAATTGACACTCTTAAATCAGGTTCGTGTTTTATTTAAACAAAACATGTACTAAAGTAATTGATGCACAGTTAATATGACAATTTTAAATTGTCAAATTTTAACTTAACTTAAACATGATCTTATGGAAAAGTTTCATTTTCATATTCAGATATTTTAAATTAGGCGAATGTTTTGTTACAAACGATATGTATTTAAAGGTAACAAGTGCATAGTATGTACGAAATTTTTCAGCAGCATTTAGTTTATTTTTCGAATATTTGCCACATGTATTTTACATGTTCATAACAGCAGAATTCAAAAATTAACCGCTTCAGAGATTTCATTCATATCCAATTCTACAACATAAACTCCATAACTGCAGTACTTACCCTATTGGGTATAGTTCGGAAAAGAATGATGTATAGGATGTGAAATCCATTTGATTTGAACTGAATTCATTCGGATGCAGTGACTATGCAATTTTTTTTATTTCAATTTTTATTAGGATTTTGTTGTCGAGGATCTGAACATCTTGTTGATTTTTTCGTAATCAGAGATCGATCTTTTCAATGGAGTATTGAATGTTGATGGACTAATCGAAGTGGCAAAGAAACAGAGAAAGAAAAAGAAAGGCAGAAGAGACAAAGAAGAAGAATACGGGACGAAGAATAAGAAAAATAAAAAAGCAAGGTAATGAAGAAGAAAGAAATGTGAAGAAAGAAGAAGAAGGAGACGCATGTAAAGAAGAAGAAAAGGGCAGGAACCTAGGCCTGCATGTCGACCTAGCCCAACCTCCATTTCTTCCCCAACTTATCAAATTGAAAATATGTTCCTAGCCTATTCAAAATCTTATGGACAAGCCCCTTGTCATGAGATACTCATTCTTTAATTTATGAAGTATTTTAAGCTCACTTTGAAGACTTCTAACAAAGGGTTTTGGATTGAAGAGTTCGGAATGAAGAGGCGATAAGATTTTGAAGAGAAGGCCAATTTGTCATAAAATTGGTAGAATCTGACAAGAGACAACTTTGCGGGCCACTACATATACCGCGTCTTGCGAAGACGGGTCACCAGCCCACGTTTTCCCTTTTTTTCTTCACTTTTGGACCACTCATTATCCTATCTCTCCCTCCCTTCCTCTTAGACTAATTCTCCCAACTAAAAACCCTAGTGCTTCATTTCTTCTTCATCTTTTTCCACCTTGATTTTGTATGATTATGCTTGGGATTTGTTGTATAACTTGTAGTAGCTAAAGTTATCCTTGGTGGAACTTAATTCCACTTCCAAGCCTCTAATCAATCCATGAATCCCAAACCTATTTATTACCTTTAATACTTATTTTCTAATCAATCCATGAATCCAAAACCTATTTATTACCTTGACTACTTATTTTTAATGGTGAACCTTCTATTCCTCTTAATTGTAGTTTACAAGAGTGAATTCGACATATCTTGTAAACCTCACTAATGATCGCTTTAGTTTAACAATGCCTAAAGACATCCGACTAATGGAATTATGCACGAGGAATCAATAAGATTGATAAATCTTATAAACATTAAACCAAATGTCTAAGTATTTAACAATTTCATGTATTTATGAAGGTTAATCGAGAATGCTCAACATTCAATGATTTCCTCTACTTTTTACATTTGGATAAACATGACAAAGTGTTCAACATCATCACATTACTCTAAAAATTATAAAATCATCAACCAAATTAGAAGTTCTAACTCGTGCTCTTGGATTCCATGTCAATGGAAAAGAAATTAGCTACTTTATCAATTCGTTCTTGATTTATGCTTTCTATTCTCGTAAGATGCATGCTATGTATGTTCTGTGATGCACCCATAGTCATATGTAATATGACTTTGTGCTAGGCTTGTATTTGTACTTTGGGAGTGTTGGTTAGAGATGTTGTAGGTTCGTGAGTACCGGGGAGGTGAGTGCATACATGTTGATCAGGAGTACTGTTCCGATCGTTAGACTCTAACTTGATTGGATCATTGGGTAATAATATTTCATGTTAGGGATTATAGACATCCTAACGGGGGTTGCTAACGCTCAGTGTACCCTGATAGTCTGAGCATGATAGATTGTAGTAACTAGGGTTGTCGTGTAGAGACTAGAGCCGTTTCAACTCTTGATAACATTAGTAAATTCCATAATTGGTTTAATACTTACATATTTGGTTTAATGATTATAAGTTTTTTCAAACTTATTGATTCCTCGTGCATAATGTCATTAATGGGATTCCTCATGCATAATGTCATTAATGGGATGTCTTTAGGCGTTGATAGACTAAAGTGATTATTAGTGAGGTATGCAAGAGATGTCGAATTCACTCTTGTAAACAACATTTTAGAAGAATGGAAGGTTTACCTTCACGATAAGTAGTAAAGGTGGTACATAGGTTATGAATTCAAGGATAGATAATAGACTTGGAAGTGGAAAACCAATACTCCCGAGGATAAATTTAGTTACTGTAAGTCATATAATAAATCTCTAGCATAATAATACAAAATAAAGGTTGAAAAGATGAAGAATAAATGAAGCACTAGGGTTTTTAGTTGGGACATTTCGGTCAAGAGGAAGGGAGGGAGAGATAAGATAATTAGTGGTCCAAAAGTGAAGAAGAAAAGGGAAAGAAGTTGCTGGTGGCCAATCTTTACGGGCCGCGGTACGTGGCCCACGAAGCCGTCTCTACCAATTTTCTAAAAAATTAGCCTTCTCTTCAAAATCTCGTCACCTCTTCAACTCCTAACTCTTTAACCCCGAACACTTCCATGGAATTTTTTAAAATGATCGTCAAAACACTTGATAAATTAAAGAATTAGATCATAAAACACGTGATATCATCCTAACCCTCAAATGATAAAATGTCTATTTCCTTCCAATTAATTCCCTAATTTTTTACAAAATTAGACTTTGAATTTGTTTAAAATGGGATATGAATTGAGCACATGAAATATCCCAAACTTAGACTGTTACTCGTCCTCGAATAAAAATGATCAAGGCCCAAAGTGGTTCCTAATATTCTACCATATAACACATTTGAGATATTTTCTTTGAGAATTCCCTTAACTCTAAATATGAAAGACTGCCCATTTTCTTTTTTATTTTAATGATTTTTTTTCAATTAAAATTATTCATAAGAATTTATTCATTATAATGAAAAAGCAAGAAATATCATGTCAAACACATGTTAGTAATAAACATAAAATAATTCCCCCTAGCGCACCGTATGTAATTTTAAAATTTGAGGATATGAAATGTTTATATGATAACGTGTTAGGAGTTAATCAAAGTAACTAACTTCTTCTCTTTTGACATGCAATCTAAAAGTATGAGTAATAACTTCTAATTGGGTTGACGATGTTACAAATGCAAGATGAAAGTGATGATTTTGAACTCTAAACAAGGAAGACTACCCATCACCATATTTGTACCTAAAGAATTCTACCCATCAAAATTCCCAAAACAATATTCCATCAGAGTGAGGTGTTCATCATCCAAAAGTAAGGTAAAAGAGGTTTAATCTACCCAAAGAGTTTCCAAAGTTGCAAAATGAGCCTTCAAATTTTCCATTTCTCTCAAATTATCTCTTTTTGCCTAGGACTCCTCTCGGGTGTTATCCTAGTTTCTCATTATTTTTACCTCGCGCCTTACCTTTTTCCACAGCATTTAGGCCTATAATATTTTTATAGATCCCCCTTTCAGATTTTCAATCTATCTAGCCCCCCACACCCCCCATTTTTTCCTCAGTTTTCCGCGAGCCGCTTTTCAACTTAACATGATTATTAGTTTTTATTTATTTATGATTTTTTCAATTAAAATAATTCTTAAAAATTTATTACTTATAATAAAAAAGCAAGCAATATTTTATCAAACACATGCTTGTAACAAGCATAAACTAATCCCCCCGGCTCACTTTATGTGATTTGAAGTTTGAGAATATGAAACGTTTGTATGATAACTTGTTAAAAGTTAATAAAAGTAGCTTACTTCTTCTTCTTTGACATGAAATCCAAGAGCATGAGTTATAACTTTTAATTGGTTTGATGATGTTATAATTGCTAGATGAATGTGATGATGTTGAACTCTTTGTCACGTTTATCCTTAGGTAACCAGTAGAGGAAATCATTAAATGTTGAGCTTTCATGATTAACCTTAGTAAATGCAGGAATTTGTTAAATACTTAGACATTTGGTTTAATGTTTATAAGTGTTATCAAACTTATTGATTCTTCATGCATAATGTCATAATTGGGATGTCTTTAGACATTAATAGACTAAAGTGATCATTAGTGAGGTATACAAGAGATGTTGAATTCACTCTTGTAAACTACACTTTAGAATTATGGAAGGTTTACCTTCATACTAAGTATTAAAGGTAATAAGCAGGTTGTGGATTCAAGGATAGATAAGAGACTTGGAAGTGGAAATCAATTGCGCCCAAGGATAAATTTAGATATTACAAGTCAAACTACAAATCCCAAGCATAATCATACAAAATAAAGGTAGAAAAGAAGAAGAAGAAGAAGAAGAAGAAGAAGAAGAAATGAAGCAGTGGGGTTTTTAGTTGGGAAAATTTGGCCAAGAGGAAAGGAGGCAAAGATAGAGTGGTCCCAAGGTGTAGAAGAAAAGGGGGAAAATGGGTCAGTGGCCCGTCTTCACGGGTCGCGGTATATGTCATGGCTCACGAAGTTGTCTCTGGTAAACTTCTACCAATTTTTGGAGAAATTGGCCTTATCTTCAAAATATTGTCGCCTCTACAATTCCGCACTCTTCAACTCTAAACTCTTCAGTGGAAGTCTCCAAAAATGATCTTCAAAAAACTTCATGAATTAAAAATGAGTGGGTCTCCTGATAGGCGGTATATCCATAAGCTTATTGACAGGCAAGAGAACTATTTTCAATTTAATAACTTAGGGAAGAAACATAATTTGGGTTGAGCTATGTTGACATGCGGGTTTGGGTTCCTACCGCTTTCTTCTGCTTTACCTGCGTCTCCTTCTCCTTCTTTCTTCACCTTGCTTTCTTCCTTTTCTTCTTCTTCACTCTGCATTATTCTTCTTATTGTTATTTTTCTTCTTCTTCCTCTCGTCTGTCTTTCCTTCTCTTTCTCCATTTCTATGCCACTTCAATTAATCCACCAATATTCAATCCTTCTTTGGAAAGATTGATCTCTGATTACGAAAAGATCTACAAGATATTCAAATCCTCAACAGCGAAAGCCTAATCAAAATTGAAATCAACAAAAAATCACATAATCACTATATCTAAATGAATTCAGTTCAAATCAAATGGATTTTACATCTTATACATCATTCTCTTTTGAGCTATAAACAATAAGGTAACTACGGCAATTACGGAGTTTATGTTGTAGAATTGGACATGAATGAAATCTCTGAAGCAGTTAATGTATGAATTCTACTGCTATGAACATTTAAAAAATGTCGCAAATATTCGAAAAACAAACTAAATGCTGCTGAAATTTTTTGTATATACTATGCACCTGTTGACTTACAATACTTCTCGTTTGTATTAAAACATGTACCTGTTTTAAGAGCTCTGAATATGGTATATGAAAGTTTTCCAAGAGATCGTGTATAAGTTTAGTTAAAATTTGACAATTCAAAACTGTCATATTAATTGTGCATTGATTACTTTAGAACGTGTATTGTTTAAACAAAAACGCTCACCTGATTTAAAAATGTCAATTCCTTTTATGAATAGCAAACTTTGTCATGAGTTAGTGCATAAGTTACCTTATGAATCATACTTGATTTTTTAAAACATCTAAATGTTAGCCTACAACTATCATTTATTATAGTATACATAACAGACGTCACATAATTTTGTAGTTTTTTCAAATTTTCATATTCACTGCATTTAATACCTTAAATATATACTGATTACATTAAAATTTGTATGTGTTTTTAAAAAACATGAGCAGCTTTCCCTGATTTATATCAAAGAAAGATCACATCTTAGCGGCATGAAAGCAACACATGTAAAGCATTGCATAATAATATGAAAAAGCTTGCAAACTTTGTCAATTTCAAACACGAGAGGGTCTTTCTACTTCTACACAAAATGGAAGATAAAGTGCTCGTGATAGAAATCTTCTATTAGTAAACTTACAATTACAACAATATTCCTATCTAGACTAATTAACAGTCTCTAATACAATGAATCAATTATAAACTTTCAAAACGGGATCATCTTCAAGCTCAGTGTCATCTTCATCTTTATCTTCCTCGTGTAGGAACATCTTATGGAGTCCAATGTTAAGCAGTTCCTAATTAAAAATGAACAACCAAAAACATTTTTTTTAAATCATACCCAACACAACTAACAAGTACACAATCACAACTAACATATGCAGCATATAGGTAAACGGATGCAACATATAAGTAAATTGATGAAACTCATTGTTCAAAATGTACAATTAATAATAAATGAAAACAAAAGGTCATATACAGTACAACTAACAAGTACAAATTGAATACTAATAGGTGCAACATATAAGTAAACATATGCAGCTCGGAATTCAAAAAGAAAAATTAACAAAAAATGAAAAAATAGTCATTCGCAGTACAACTAACAGGTACACGTTGGATAATAATAGTTGCAACATATAAGTAAATGAATACATTTCATAATTTAAGACGAACAATTGTTCTAACAATGAGAGGACAATTCAAAATCAAATCACAGAAAAAATCACATAGAAACTAAATATACTAAAAAAGATGTGTATCCAACACTCAACAAAACAAAGAACATACGAAATCTAATAAATGGAACAAAAACTATGTAATAATACTGTCAAAAATAAAACCTAGACAGACAAGATAACTCAACTTTTGAATGATGAACAACAGATAAAGAAACAAAACAGTGATGTCGGAGAAGAATAAGAGATATGAGCGGATGGAGAACCACGGAGAAGAGTAGGGGAAACTTGCGGCAACGGAGAAATAGAGAAGAGGCTGAGAAATTGTCGGAGAGAAGAGGAAAATCGCCAGAGAAAGAAGAGACCCACTGTCACATAGAGAGAAGAAGAAGAGCTGCAAAAAGAAAGAGGAACCAGGGTTATAATACCATTAAAAAGTTAATTTTTCATTGATTACAAAAATACCCCATTTTACAAAATAATCTCCGATCTGTCCATAAACTTATGGACAGACCTCCTTTCCCGAGACTACTTCTCAAAGATTTAGATCATAAAACATGTGATATCATCCTAAGCATCTTATTGATAAAGTGTCAATTTCCTTCCTATTAAATCATTAATCCATTACAAAATTAGATTTCGAATGTGTTAAAATGGGATACAAATTGAGCACATTAGTTTACCTCTCGTTATGGTTTGGGGTTTGGCGGACCTCTATCTTTTTATCAATTGATATCTTACTCATAACTAAATAAAATAACGAATTGGTTTTTTTCTACAAAAAGTATTGTACTCATTGAACATTTTGAGCAAGAAAATGAAAAATATATAATTATTCTAAATATTAGCAGCAAATAATTATTGTACTTAGATCTAGAATCGTACAAACCATGAAAATTCTACTAACACAAATTAAGAAAAGAGTAAAGCAAACGTTAATCAAATGTTTTTTTCTTTGAAATATAAGTTGTGCTTTAAAATTTTAAGCTAGATATATAGTGTAGCGATGTTATGGTTCCTAAACCAAGCTCCTAAATATGTTTCCATTTATTCTATTCTAAAGTTCAATACAAGTCAATAATTAGGTACATATATGGTAGGATTACCACTAGAGTTTTTACGACATTCTTGTGCTAGATTTGTGCTATGTTCTTGTGCATGATATGATAACGTGCAAATATCGCGAACATTTCTATAGTGTTTCATTTATTTATTTTATGTGGTCATATTTATTTTTGAAGCACGATCCACAAATAAGATCATTCAGTTCCCACAGATGGAATTATGATTGCACAACAAATATAGTCCGGAATGACCCTACAACAACAAGGAAATTAAATCAGTATACATATGCAAGCTTCTACTACTAGGGTGTAAAAAAATTGGTCACATCATTAATTGGGATGAATGAAAAATTCTTGAGAGAAAACCTCTCTTTACGTGTATTCACAGTGGGAGTTAGCTAAACCTAGATGTCCTTCTCCATTTGTTCAAACCATCTGCTTGCTCTTTGTGGAAGAGAAAGTCATTTGCATCTGACGTAGGAAATGGCTACTTGGAACATATTTCCTCTCCCAAAATCATAGGTAATTATGAACCAAACAATAGAAAATGTGTCAATGGGCAAAGCTGCACAAGTTATGCATGAGACTTGTCATTTTCAATTCGCAAAGTAGCCAATTAAGTTAATCGATTTGACATATGTTTCCTATACCTTATTCTACATTTTACTTTTTTTATGCTAAGCTTAAATATCTTCATTGGTATAATACAATTCATAGATACCACTAAGGTTTGTTTCTACTGTGCTTGTGCAAGTTTAGTATTGTGCTTCTGCATCAGATATGAGAGAGTTTTCATATCCTGCTCACTTGTTAATCTTCCTAAGATATCGTTGTGTGCAATGAATATTAATTTCAGGTCAAGGTCCAACCAAAACTAGAAATAAAATATAATTAATTAATAAATAAATTATTACTTACCTTCACCTTCAGGGGGTTTTAATAAAAAGTTTTGAATAGATAAATATATTGAGGAATTTATATCAATTAATACCGGTTCTCTGACTATTTTTACCTTCTCAAAGAATAAAATTGTGTCGAATGGTCTCGTTGTACTTTGTCTTTCTTTAAGAATCAAACACTAATTATGTAATTAGTCACATATATATATATATATTTTTAAATATATCCTAAACAACCTAAAAAGGAGAATTATGACAAAAACAAAACATACGTCCTTTACCTAGTCTATTCTTAGTGAATCATGAATATCAGCTTAAGTGATAAATTGAGAAATCTTGGAATTACATTATCTTGTTTGGTTCCAACAATGTTACAACACAAGTACAAGTAAATAGTATCAAACAGAACAACCCCCAATGACTGACTTTGTGAAACTCGATTAAATACAATATGCAACATATTGTGATCATTCTCAAAACAATTTTCTTGTGCACCTCTACTCCCGGTAAGATCTTCATAACTAAATAAAATCATGAAGAAAAATAAAATTAATAAATGTGTGATCGTTGAACTTTTCAAGCAAGGAAAGGAATAATATTTAATTTTTCTAAATGCAAGAAATTAATATTTATTGTACTTAGATCTAGAATCTTACATACCATGAACAATCTACTAGCAAACTAACAGAAGATGAAAGAAAACATTAACTATATATTTTTCTTTGAAACATAATATGTTTTAAAAATTTAAAGTAGATATAGGGTGGTGATGGTATGGCTCCTTAACCAGCCTCCCGAATAATTTTTTAACCATTTCATTGATTCAAAATTTTAATACATGTAAATAATTTGGTATATATACTGCAGAATTACCATTAGGGTTATATTCATGACATTTTTGTGCTGGATTTGTGCCATGTTCTCATGCATAATATGCAAGCGTGAAGATGTTGTGCTTATATCTAATATATTTCATTTCCTTCCATGTCATGTGGTCATATTTCTTTTTGGCCCATGGTCCAGCAACATTAACCTTTCAGTTCCTGCAGATGGAAACATGGTTGCACAACTAGTCTAGTCCAGAATGATTGCACAACAGCACGAAGATGAAATCAATACATATATGCAAGCATCTAGGACATAGGTTTAAAAATAACTGGTCACATAAGTAATAAGGAGGAATGAAAAGATCAATTAGAAAACACTTCTTATCTTGTGTCTTCACATTGTGATTTAGCTAAATATAGATATCATTTTCCATTTGTTCCAACTAGTATATCTCTAATTTCAGCTATGACTGGTAAATTGGGTAGTTTTTCAAACCAGAAATTTTCTTTTTTGGAAGTGAAAGTCACTTGCACTAGACAAGAATTTCTAATGGGAATATATGTCATATCCTACAGTCATGTTTGGTTAGAACCAAGGAATAGAAAATGCGTCAATGGACAAAGGTACACAATTTATGAGTAAGACTAATCATTTTCAATTTAGCTAGCAGTCAAGTCAATCAATTTCACATATGTTTCGTTAAACTTAATCCTAACATTTTAATTTTTATTTGATACTAACCTTCGATAATTATCTTTATTGGTATATAAAATTCATACATACCACAAATGTATGTTTCTAGCATGCTCGGGCAAGGTATGTACCCTACTTTTGTATCATATATTAGAGAATTCCCATGTCATGTTTATCCATGTTGAGCTTCCTAAGATATCATTTTGTGCAACTAATATTAATATTTTCCCATGGTTTATCCAAAATTATAAATTATATGTCAAAAATTAAATAAAAATATTACTTATCTTCACCATTAGAGGGTTTTACTAAAAATCCTAGAATAGATAAATATCTTGAGAATTTTATTTCTTTTAATGCCTGTTATCTGAAAAAAGAAAAACTAGTGGTTACAATATCAAATAATAAATTTGTGCAGTATGGTACTGATATACTTTGTCTTGTTTCAAGAACCAAACCAAATATGTAAGTAATCACCTGCAATGTTAATGAAATTATCCTAGACCACCTTAAAAGGAGAATTGAAACAAAAACAAAACATACGTCTTTCATGTAGTTTATTCCTAGTAAACCTTCCATTCTTTAGTAGTGTTGTTTACAAGAGTGAATTTGACATCTCTTGTAAACAAAACTAATGATCGCTTTAGTCTATCGAAGCCTTAAGACATCCCATTAATGGAATTATGCACGGTGAATCAATAAGCTTGATAAAACTTATAAACATTAAACCAAATGTCTTAGTATTTAACCAATTCCTACATTTACTAAGGTTAATCAAGAAAGGTTAACATTCAATTATTTCCCCTACTGGATACTTTAGGATAAACGTGACAAGAGTTCAATATCATCACATTCATCAAGAAATTATAACATCGTCAACCCAATTAGAAGTTCTAACTCATTCTCATGGATTCCATATCAAATGAGAAGAAATTTTCTACTTTTATTACCATAAAAACATTTCATAACTTCAAACATCAAATCAAATACACTGCACCGGGGGGAATTAGTTTTTGCTCATTAATACCATGTGATTGATAAGATATTGCTTGATTTTTCATTGTAATTATCAACTTCTTAGGAATTATTATAATTGAAAAAAATCATAAATAAAAAGAAAAATTAATTTTTCTAAGTTGAAAACCCGCTCGTGGATAACTTAGGCAAAAATGGGGGGTGATAGATTGAAAATATGAAAGGGCAATCTGTGTAAAATTGAGAGGCTAAAATTGTGTGGAAAAATGTGAGGCGTGAGGTAGTAAGAGTGAGAAACTATGATAAAAACCCGAGAGGGATCCTAGGAAAAAAGAGAGAAATAAAAACTTTGAAGGCTCATTTTGACACTTTGGAAACTCTTTGGGTGGATTAAAACTATTTTACCTTACCTTCGGATGATGAACACCTCACTTTGATGGACTATTATTTTGGTAATTTTGATGGGTAGAATTTATAGGTGCGAAAATGGGGATGGGTAGTTATTCATGTTTAGAGTTGAGTGAATTCTCAAAGAAAATATCTCGAATGTGTTATAGAGTAGAATATTAGGAAACACCTTGGGCCTTGATAATTTTTACTCGATAAAGAGGAAATGTTTAAGTGTGGATTGTTTCATGTTCTCGATTCATATATCATTGCAAACAAATTCGAAGTCTTATTTTGTAATAGATTAGGGAATTAATTGGAAGGAAATAGATACTTTATCAGTTAGAAGGTTAGCATGATATCACATGTTTTATGATCTACTTC
The DNA here is from genome assembly GCA_032355605.1 of Rubia tinctorum. NCBI lineage: Eukaryota > Viridiplantae > Streptophyta > Magnoliopsida > Gentianales > Rubiaceae > Rubia > Rubia tinctorum. Next base: position 5,826 of record JAULKM010100893.1, on the reverse strand, counting down.
TTTAATTTATTAAGGGTTTTGAAGATCAATTTGAAGACTACCATAGAAGAGCTCGAGGTTGAAGAATTTGGAATTGAAGAGGCGGTGAGATTTTTAAGAGAAGGCCATTTTTTCATAAAATTGGTAGAAGTTGACCAGAGACAGCTTCGTGGGCCACAACATATACTGTGGCGCGCGAAGACGGACCACCAGCACTCTTGTTTCCATTTTCTTCTTCACTTCTGGACCACTCATTATCCTATCTCTCCCTTCCTTCCTCATGCCCGAATTCTCCAAAATAAAAACCCTAGTGTTTTATTTCTTCTGCATCATTTCAACCTTTATTTTATATGATCTTGCTTGGAATTTTTTGTATGACTTGTAGTAGCTTAATTTATCCTTAGGTGAAATGGTTTTCCACTTCCAAGTTTCTTATCTATCCTTCAGCCCACAACCTATTTACTACCTTGACTACTTATTGTGAAAGTAAACCTTCCATTCTTCTAAAGTGTTGTTTACAAGACTTAATTCGACATCTCTTGTAAACCTCACTAATGATCTCTTTAGTCTATTAACGCCTAAAAACATCTCATTAAAGACATTATGCACAAGGAATCAATAATTTTGATAAAACTTATAAACATTAAACCAAATGTCTAAGTATTTAACCAATTCCAGCATTTATTAAGCTTAATCAAGAAAGCTCAACCTTCAATGATTTCCCTACTTTCTACCTTAGGATAAACATGACAAAGAGCTCAACATCATCACATTCCTCTAGCAATTATAACATTATCAATCCAATTAGAAGTTCTAACTTCTCTTGGATTCTATATCATAAGAGAGAAATTAGCTACTTTGATTAACTCCTAACACATTATCATACAAACATTTCATATCCTCAAACTTTAAAATTATATTCACTTTGCCTGGGGGAATTAGTATATGCTTATTACTAACATGTGTTTGATATGATATTGCTTTTTTCATTGTAATGAATAACTTTGGGGAGGGGGGCTAGATAGATTTAAAACCCGAAAGGGCAATCTTTGGACAGAAAAAGGAGAGGCCTAAATTTTGTCAAAAAAGTGAGGCGTGAGGTTAAAGGAATGGGAAACTAGGATAAAAACCAGAGAGTGCTTTTAGGCAAAAAGATAAAAATTGAATGACATGGAGAAAGACTCATTTTCCATCTTTGGAAACTCTTTGAGTAGATTAAACCTCTTTTACTTTGCCTTTTGATGACGAACATCTCATTTTTATGCAATATTGTTTTAAGAATTTTGATGGGTAGACTTCTTTAGGTGAAAATAGGGGTAGGGATAGTCTTTCATGTTTAGAGGTAAGGGAATTTTCAAAGAAAATGTCTTGATTGTGTTATAGGGTAGAACATTCAGGAAACACCTTAGGCCTTGATCATTTTCACTCCAGAACGAGTAAAGCTCTAAGTGGGTTTAGATCCTTTTGGAGACAGACATATGAACACATGAGCCTAGCTAATGCTCAAAAAATGTAAATATTTTTATAAGGAGTTTGGGGAGCTCTTAACAATTATCCCCACCTCCTGGTGGATTTTGATTTTTTAAAAAAATTAAAGCTCTAAGTGTGGGGTGGATTCAAAAAATAGGTTGTAGATTCAAGGATAGATAAGAAATGAATTGCGCCTAAGGTCCCGTACGTTGTGTTTAATTCAATATTTTTAGTTTGTTGGATGATTAGGTTAATTTTTCTTTTAAGCTAGTTAAATTTTCTTTTCATTTCATACTTTAGGAAAACCAAACCAAACCCCCTCCCTCTTTAATTGATTATATATATTGATCTATACTCTATGAGGTTCTTAATAACACCATCATTTTTACGGATAGAGCAGTACTAACAAGCGGAGCACTGGGAGATCAAAGATAGAATTCATATGTTGCTCCCGTATACTACTACCAAGTGTTATAGAGTAGCTAGTGATAAATGACTTTGATCCTAGATTCTATCAAATGTTAGACATATAAACCTATCTTCTGTCTATATCACATAGATTGGATGATAGTTGGGCGTTTCCAATGTCTATCACACAAAAGTTCATCGCCTTATTTTAAGCTATCACACTGCGTTTGTAATTAGTATAATTGCATCGATCGAAATATGGATCCAATCATCTTTCCCCCGTCAATCTCACTCCCAATGCTAACATCCCCGATTAAAGGAACAAAACCTTGCGTAGGTAGCAATCATTAGATATGAGAGTAAGGAAAAATACATCCTAGGCCTTCCACCATGGACACAAATCCCTAAGCCTGGAGAGGAGAAGGAATCGGCATCTCGTGATGACTCTAGAGTTGAAATAACTCTAGTCACTACACGATAACCCTAGTTGTTTCAAACTATCATGCTCACAATATTGGGTACACCGGAGGTTGGAAACCCTTGTTAGGGCGTCAATCATCCCTAACATGAATTATTATAGTATGATGATCCAATTAAGTTAGAGTTTAACGATTGGAACGGTATTCCAGATCAACATGCATGAACTCACCTCGCCTGTACTCACGAACCTACAATATCTCTACCCCCAACACTCCCAGGGTAGCACTACAAGTCTAGCACCATGGGATATTACATAATGAAACTACTGGTGCATCATAGAACATACATAGCATGCATCTTACAAGAATAGAAAGCATAAATCAAGCACAAATCTTCATAGAACATGGAGATAAGGAAATGTAAGAATCTCACAAAATCATCATCTTGTCATGAATACAAATAAATCCCCAAGTAATAAACTACTCTAAGCACATTGAACCTAATACAATCATTGGATTCAATTACTTAGGCATAAACTAGAAATAACAAATGAGAAGAGAAGAGTTAGCCCCTTTCTCTCTCTACTAACTCTTAGATCTAGAATTAGAATTACAAAAATGAACCTTCTTAAACCCTAGAAAACTACTTATATAGTAGTTGAAAATAGGCATTAGAAAATCCCATAATAAAAGAAAAAACTGTAGCAGCCATGTTGGCACGGTTTGAGCAATAGTATACGACCCATGCAAAAGTGAACGAGTCATGGACTAGAGGAATTCCTTGACCAAACTGATTATGTGGCATGTACAAAGGTACGCGAGCCACTGACTAGAGAGCATTTCATGCGGTCTGAGCGGAAGGGTCTGTGCCAAAGCACGCAGACCGCTGTTTGGAGTCATCATTTTTGCTTCTGATTTTGCGCCCGCTCAATAGGATGCTAGGGACGGACTGGAGATCAGAGTCCTCATATTTTGGGCGCACGAACCATGCAAAAGAACATGTTCCGTGCCAGAACTTATTCGTATCAGCCATTGGTTTAGCACGGGTCATGTAAATGTACACGGGCCATTCAAGTATTCACTTCCTTCCGGATTTAGTTCCTTTACTGCGGCACATCCATCTTCTATTGCGTTTAAGGTGGTGGACTTCAGTCTACTACCATTCTTGCGAATGGTCTTCAAATATCTACTACCATTCTTGCGAATGCCCTGCTACATAGTCTGAAGTGCCTACGATCAATCTATAAATAAAAGCTCACAAAAACATATCCAGATGCTCGTAAGGACATATAATCCATTACATCTAAAGTAATCTACAAAATTTGGAATTCGGATACAAAGACCATAAATGGTCATCTAAACCCTTTGTAATGCAACTCACCTAAATCTAGCTATATACCATACAAAAGATAACCAAAATATACGTTAAATGCTTTAGGAAACATATGCATTTGACGTCTCATGTGTGTGTATGTGTGTGCACGCTTATATCCATCCCCATGTGTATGAAACCTTAGGAAAAGTTCTCTTCTTTGTGGACGACCCTGATTTGCCAGTATCTACTTAAGTATGGTTAGAAAGCATAAAGGCTTATAAATTATATATTTGAAAGTTACGACGACAACCTCTCCTAATCCCTTAAAACAAATGTCAGTTAACACTAAATTTGTAACAAGTTACTAGTTGTAAGGATGATCAAAATACATAGAAAATTATATTTGATGTGTTTCCACAAAGTCAGCCATGGAGTATTTTACTATTAGATACTATTTATGTACTCGTGTTGTAAAATTATAACCACCAATCAAGAAAGCTGAATTACAATATTTCTTAATTTATCGCTAAAGATAATTTTTATGATTTACTAGGAATGGACTACATAAAGGTGGTATGCTTTGTTTTTGTTCTAATTCTCCTTTTTAGGCGGTTTATGATACTTTTTTTATATCATGGGTGATTAATTACTTTTTTTTTGTTGAAAAAGGACAAATTATATATTTACTATTCTGCAAAAGTTTATTCTTTGATATTTTAAGTACATGTTCTTTCTTTTAGAGAATTGGTATGAAAATATATAAATTTCTCAAGATGTTTATCTATTCTAGGATTTTTAGTAAAACCCTATAAAGGTGAAAGTAAGTAATATTTTATTTTTATTTTTTTAACATTTAATTTCTAATTTTGGATAGACACTGGACCGATATCACCCAAGTTACTAGTCATAGCTAAACTAAGAGATGCACTAGTTGAAACAAATTGAAAATGATAACTAGGTTTAACTAAATCACACTGTGAAGACACATGACATGAAGTGTTCTATAATTGATCTTTTATTTCCTCATTACAGATGCGGCCAATTTCTTTTTTACCTAAGTACATACTATCATATGTATAATAGTTTCGTTTCCTTCTTGTTATGTAATCATTCTTGACTAGATCAGCTGTGCAGCCATATATTCATATGCAAGGTTGAAAAGGTCAGTGTTTCTGGACCATGGGCCAAAGAATAATTTGACCACATCACACATAAAGAAATGAAACACAAAATAAATAAGCACAATATTCACACATTGCATAGCATATCATGCACGAGAACATGGACCAAATCCAGCACAAGAATGTTGTGAATTAAACCCTAGTAGTAATCTTGTAGTACATGTACCTAATTATTTACTAGTATTGTAATTTAGAATCAAAGAAATGGGGGAAAATGAGGAGCGAGGTTAAGGAACCATACCATTGCCACCCCTATATCTACTTTAAATTTTTCAACAAGCAATTTATGTTTCAAAGAGAAAAACATTTAGTTAATATTTTCTTTTCTCTTATCTTAGTTTGTTAATAGATTGTTCATGGTATGTAAGATTATATATTTCTTTTGGTAATAGATTTATATATTAATTTCAAAAACATAACTACAATTCGAGCTCCTCACTCTAAGCTCATGACCTATCTCCTTTAAAATCAGCCTATTACATTTAAGTCCAATTCACTAAAGAAATTCTTTTATATTTCCCCTTCCACTTTTTTGCTTTTCTCCATTTACATTCATCTACAACCTGCTTCAGTACATGTTCTTTCTTCAATTCTTTCTTCTTGAATATTCTTCCATCCCTCTCTTCCCATAGATGATACAAGCATTAACTCTCCCCCATTTGATCATCGTTAAAATGACCTTTTTCACGGAAGATCTACTAAGCTCAGAGAGGACAGTCAAAGATGAAATTTGTATGTTGCTCTCTTTCCTACTACTATACTAACAAGAATGGTAGATAGAAGAAAGTATTGAGGTCATCCACAGAGAATTTAGGAATCAAATAATTAACTAAACACAACCACATTCGGCTCCTCAATCCGACCACGTATCAGAAATAAATAACGTCATGAAAACATTCATTGGGGGGAGTTTGTACTAAAAACTACTAGCATACAATTGATCACAAGAATTAACAATATAAACTTACTGATGAGACGTCAAATGCATGTGTTTTCTGAAGCATTTAACATCTCTTTTGTTATATTTTTGTTGTAAGATTGCTAGATTTAGCTA
>JAULKM010100892.1:0-10351 GCA_032355605.1 Rubia tinctorum | reverse complement strand
GGAACACTTGAAGGTTGATGCAAGGGCCCCCCCCCCCCCCCCCACACCCCTTCACCCGACAGTACATGTGGCCGAATGGGGACCTCAAGACGATAACCTTGAACGACCACTACTACAGAACTGACCTATGACTTTGGTTCTCAGACACTTATGACTTCGGTTATAGAGCTAAAAATAACCGAAGTCAAAGAAGACGAAGTAAAAAACTTATCTTTTGACTTCGCTTCTTATTTACAAAAGTCATAAGTTTAACCCAAAACCGGAATCGAAACCCGAGCTGATGTCGACTGGCCCGAAACCATAACCGAAATCCTACCAATGTCGAATGACTTATTTTCTTATTTAAAAAAACTATCGTAATCGATACTGATTACGGTTCCTCCTTCGGCAGCTAATATGAATCAGTACTACGACCAACATTTTAAATATCCAACTTAAAATTAAACATCAATTCACAGTGAAAACAAAATTCATTCGTACCAAAATATTTGAACGCAAAACATCCTGAATAAATATCTAACAAATGTGTAAAACCTTGAAGAAACTACAACATCATTTTTCTAGGGCCTGAAGAAAGGAACGACAAAGAATGATTAATATTTTGATCACCTAAGTCATCTATTGAGTTGCTTCTTTTGTGAGAAGCCTCTCCTTCACCTTTGTCTTAACTTAAGATTCCCACCACCCCACTTCTTCCTGTACTCTTTTCAAATTCATGAATAGCATAGCATGCTTCACCTTAATAGCCTCCAAGACTTTGCTGAACTCCATCTTGTCTTCATTCTTAACAGAACCCAGGCTGCACAAAACTGAAGCTGTTTTCCAGTGAACAATCTGCAATGAAAATAGAAATAGTCATTCCTGAACTCTTAAAAAAACCGGCAAAGCTCGCAACTGTTAAAACCTGAACAAATCAACAAACAATCCACATACCAATAGGCTTCATATCCTATCAAAACAAAGAATAATAGATATGCTTAGGATTTTCAGCAGCTTGGAATGCTAGATATGGCAATACAGTCAAATAACAAGAAGAAAAGCTACATTTTAGTAGCTTGGAAATTATGTCTCTGCTAGATGCATAGAGCTACACTATCACAAAGAATGCTAGATATGCTAATGCAGTCGAATCACAAGGAAAATGAAATGAAGTTTAACATATTTAAATTTATTCCTTGCATGCCAAGATAACCAAAACCTCCATATTTAAATCTATTTCTCTACTACTTTCTGTTGCACTAGCATCACGATCAACAAGTCTCTTCAGCATCCCCAATCTAAGAGACTCGTAAGCGTATAATTTGAACAGTACAGAATAAACCATCTTCACAAATAATCAAGAACACAGGGTGGGGCACATTAGTCCCGAAAATATTCAGTTGGGTACAGAATTTCTAACGTGTAAACAATTGATGGGCAAGTAAGAAAAAGAACATAGTAGAAACTAGGGAAGAAAAATACAGCTTAATTCTAAGTATGGTGGTAAGTTTTTGTCACTTACTGCCTGAGGAAGATGTTGGCAGTGTTGTGCAGGTTTGAATTATGAAATTTATACTTGTTTCAAGAGGTTCATCATTTGAATCAGTCAAAAGCCCAAGTGATTGGAAAGGTACACGTTCCCCAACTTCACTGTTCCTAATGTTTTTTAATACTAACTCACTTTTCTTTTTGAGATGGTTTTTTAATATTGACTTCTTTATCTTTTTTAGCAAATTCTAGGTTGTTTTCATCCACTCAATTTACTTTTTACTCTTTTAATGAATTCTCAACCACTCATTCTACCTTTCTAAATTCAAGTGTCAAAATTAAGTGAGTCAATGTTAGTGAATCGGAGGGAGTAATACATTCCAACTGGCTAATTGCACCAAAACATGAAGGATAAAAAGTAGCTCAATACTAGAAAGTAAAGGTAGGTAGGAAACACATTCAGAATAAATAATGTGGGAAGATACCACTTAAAGAAAGGCCCTCCTTATTGTGTTGTGCCCCTCTTATAAACGAACATGCAACTTCACCATGTTGTTCGTTTATAAGAGGGGCACAAGAAGGAGGGCCTTTCTTTCACCATGTTCGTTTATGCAATTTCACCAAAATTCCCGTCTCTCTCTCTACCTGCAACGACTCTTTCTATTGTATAACAGTTTTTCACCGTCGGAAACGCGTTGGCCATGGCTGGTCCGCCATGGACAAACACAAAATCTACCTTTGTCGAGACCCTAATGCAACCAAAGCCCACCTTTGATTCAATAGCCCTACATCCACATTACAACTACAAAGGAGATGTGGCAGTGCTCTACCCAGAGGACGAAATTGATATGCTAGTTATTCAGTATGGTAAAGCCCTAATTGGCAAGTTCAATAGGGGCAGACCAACGATGGACTATATTAGAAAGTAGTTTCGAACTATAGGGTTCAAAGGGGAAGCTCAAATTGCAGCGATGGATGGCCGCCATGTTCGAATTACATTCGATCAGGAGGAAGATTACCACCAGTGCTGGTTGAAGAGGACGTTGTCGCTAGGAGGCAACATTATGAGAGTCCTCAAGTGGACAAAACATTTCGACTATGATAAGGAATCCTCCCTAGCTCCGGTGTGGCTCACAGTGAAATTCTCCCCGGTACACTTCTTTCATCCCCATGTTCTTACACATATTGGAAAGGCTCTAGGTGAACTTCTATTTACTGATATACCCACAAAGAATCTCACTAGACCTTCCACTATTAGACTTTGTGTTGAAATGGATGCATGTAAGACTAAGCCTTCCAAAATTCGCTTAGGTTTAATTGGCAATAAAAAAATCCTATAATATAGTGTATGAAGACTTCCCAGCTTATTGCAATATCTGTTATAAACTAGGACATACTGAGGAAAACTGTAAGCAAGGGGAACTAAGGGAATTTACTGGATACAGAATGCCAAAAAATAACAGTACATATAATGGTAGAAATCCTCCTTCTAAGTTAGAACATAGGGACAAAATGGTTTAGCAAAAATGGAAGCCTATTGCAAATAAGGATATTGGCATTTCCAATGAAAAAAGTGCAGAACCCCTGGCCAATATAGAAAATGGAGAAATAGCAAACATAAAAGATTTGAACTCATCTGGAATTTTATTGGAAGTAAATAATGATGTTAATTCACAGCAAATGGATGCGGGTTCCCTTCCCAGTACATCTGAACTAAGAATACTCAGCCCCCATGTTAACATAATAGCCAGTTCTGACAGTAACCATGATAATACAAGAGCATCTATGAATAAGTCATCAAATCGAAATGATCAAAATGAGGATATTGTACCACAATCCCCCTCCCCCTCTCCTACTTCTGTTTCCAACAGGTTCCAAGTCCTTCAGCAAGATGGCCATGAAACAAATGAGGGAGGAGCAACAATTTTTCACTTACTGCAGCAGCACAAAAACCAAAATCTTGAAGAATCATCAGTGGAACTCGAAGACTTTATAGACAACAAAGATGAATCCAACGACTACAAAACGGCACCTTCATCCCCATAGAGGAAGACCACATCAGTCACCTTCAGCGATGATACTCTATGTTCAAAACTCATAGACACCCCAAATGCTCTTAACCTTAATCTCTCTCATTTGAATTGAAATCACATAGATCATCTCCTAACAGTCTAACACCTACTTTGCAGATTCACACTTTGCAAACTCAAACTGATAATGGGGAATCACCAAGAAACTACTTGGATGATGCAGTCTGCCTGGGTCAAGAGGTGGAGATGGTTTCATGTTCTGAACAGGAAAATGACGAGGACAATCTTAAATGGACTATACTTCCCAAGAGAAGTAAAAGGTTAGCCATGATTTTTTTTTGTTCAATATGGTAAATATGCTACTTAATATAATGTTTTGGAATGTGAGAGACCTTGGAACCTCTGAGCAGAGACTTAAAAGATTGTCAATTAAATACAAAATTGATTTGCTAGCTATCATAGATCCTAAGGGTCGATTAGAAAGAAGAATAGGTTATCAAAAGAAATTATGTTATAGGAATTGTCTAAATACATTACATCAGAAAATCTGGATTTTATACTCCCATAGGGTATCAGTTAAACTGGTTTTATTTTGTTGAATCTTAGAGATAAGCAGGACGATAATTTTTTTAATGTTTATGTGATTTACTCTCCTCAATCTACTGCTGAAATATTATAACTGTATAATCATATCCAACCCACACCACTCTTAGGTAATACAATTCTTGGAGGTGACTTTAATGCTATAAGGAATTTAAATAAATACTCAGGTTTTATTAGTCTGGAAATGAACACTATAAGGGATTTTAATAACTTCATAAATGATCTTAAACTGAGTGAGATAAATACCTTAGGTAACCCTTTTACTTGGAGCAACCAAAGGGCTGCAAAACCCACATTTAAAAGGCTAGATAGGGTATTAGCTAACCAAACTTTCCATGATAATTTTAACCAATCATCTGTTCAAGTCTTAAATAGGACATCTTTTGATCATGCACCCATTTATCTAGAGATCTGGAATGACAATACCACATATCCTAGACCCTTTAGGTTTTAGGAAATGTGGTTCTTGAGAAAGGACTTCATAAAACTCATAGAGGATAGTTGGGCACAACCCTTGGAGACTTAAGGACAGTTGAGAGTGGCTTTAAAATTACAGAGACTTAAAGTTGAAATAAAAACTAGGAATACAAATGTTTTGGCAACATTAGGGACAATATTAAGACTTCCGAAGCACACGTTGCAGTCTTAGAGGAAAACTATGATATGACACATTCACTGAATGATAGAATTGAATTGACTAAAGCTAGGGAAATCCTAACTAGATCAATATTAGAGGAAAACACATTTTTAAAACAGAGAACAAAAGAAAAATGGCTAAAAGATGGGGACTACAATACAAATTACTTTCATGAGGCCATATCGGAAAATAAATCCAGGTTGGCTATTTTAAAAATCAAAGATTCATGTAATTCATGGATACAAGGCCAGAAAGAAATAGAAGAGTCAGCTGCAACCTTTTTTTTAAAGAGTTGCTAATTGATGAAAATTCGGATATAGAAGGTATAAACCTCTCCTTTCTTCTTCAGGAAATTAAGTCTGTAATAACACCAGCCCAGAATCAGGATCTACTTAAGCCTGTAACAATAGATGAAATTAAAAATGCTAATTTTAGTCTAGATCCTACAGTAGCTCCAGGTTCAGATGGATTCATTGGACAATTCTTTAGAAAAGTGTGGCATATAATTGATAGCAATATGCTACAAGAAGTTAGGGAATTTCAGTTAGGGGTACCAATCCCCAGAGTTGTCGGCAACTCTTTTATAGCTCTTATCCCAAAGAATAAAACACCAGCCTCATTTTCGGAATATAGACCTACAAGCTTATCTAACTTCACAAATAAAGTGTTGGCTAAGGTAGTACCTGAAAGGCTTAAGCCACTAATGGGAATTATCATTTCAGAAGAACAATCTGCCTTCATCACAGGTAGGGATATAACTGGCAATATCTTGATGATGAAAGAGGCCATAAGACTTCTAGATAGGAAAAATGAATCACTGAACTTAATATTGAAGATGGACATGATGAAAGCGTTTGATAAAGTCTCTTGGGCAGCTCTAAATTTCTTATTGCTGAAACTAGGTTTTCATGGAAATATTGTAAAAAATATCATGAATAATCTAAATGCAGCTTGGTTCTTTGTCTTGGTCAATGGAATCCCACAAGGTTTTTTAAACCTTCAAGAGGATTAAAACAAAGGGATCCTCTATCACCATTTCTTTTGTATATATATAATTACTGAATTGCTAACCTTAAATTTGAGAAAACAGTTTCAGATAGGGAATTTAAAACTTTTTAAAACACCTGTAAACACTAATCCCATAACTCAGCTTTCGTTTGCGGATGACATTGTCATATTCATCTCAGGAACATCCAAAACACTTAGGAACCTAATGAAATTTATGGATATATATCATAGGGCAATGGGCCAAAAGGTGAATTTTACAAAAAGCTCATTTTACTCAGGAAAATTATGTAAGAGGAAAAAATGAGATTCATCGGATTACGGGAATGAGTCAAGGCTCAATTACACTGTCATACCTAGGGGTCCAAATATTTAAAGGTAGAAAAATTAATATATACTTCATATATTTACTTGATAAGGTAGCAAATAAATTGGAAAACTGGAAGAATAATTGGCTTTCTCAAGGGGAGAAGCTAATCCTTATAAAACACGTTTTGAGTGCTATCCCTCAACACTCATGGTCGGTTACAGCTCCTACAACTCACACAATTAATAAAATTGAAAGTTTGATGAGTAATTTCTTCTGGGGAGAGAAAGAAGATAATAACAGGAAACATTGGGTTTCATGGGAGAGAATGTGTTATCCAACACAAGAAAATGGAATAGGTATTAGGGACTTAATCACTTCGGTTCACTCATTATCCACCAAATTTTGGTGGAAAATGAAGCAAGGTACAATTCCATAGTCAAAGTTTATGTGGTCATTACCACTGAGCTATAGAACATCTGAAACATGGGATAGGTATAGGACAATTGACATATTTTCTGAATTGAATTCACATGTTATCATAGGTGATGGACAAGCTAACATATGGACAACCAATTGGTTGGGTTCGGGCTATCTCTTGAACTCATGGCCATCACAGGTACAAGTTCCTTTTCTGTATCTACAAGTTAAAGACCTCCAGGTGAGTAAGCATGTTTTATTTCCTCTTTTATTGGATTATTTACCTGCTCAACTGATGTCAAAAATTGGAATGGAAATTAAAGTGACAACTGATAAGGACATTCTAATTTGGAAACCAAATGATAAAGGTATTTTTACCATCAAGTCGCCTTATCAATCATTCAGGAAAACTAAACCAACCATATCATTGTTATCAAAAGTATGGATTCAATAATTCCAAACAAAATATCTATTTTTATTTGGAAATTATTGAATAATGTCCTACCTTTTGATAATATTCTTATGAGAATGAGTTTAAATCTTGCTTCGAAATGCCCTAAATGTGAGAATGTAGATGCAATAGGACATTTCTTCAATACATGTATAGAGCCTGACAAAGTGTGGAAGAAATTGCATAGTTTGATGAATCTCCTAAACAGGTCTTTTAATTCTATATCATCAAGATTGCATCATTACTGGACTATGATCGGTTTATCCAAATTAGGACTTTCCATAATTTGTAACCTACCAATGATAATCCTTTGGGAACTATGGAAGGCAAGGAACAAAAAGATATATGAGAATACAGATTTTAATGCTCATCTTATTTGGAAACCCGTCACCACTATTTCTTTCTCTTTGTACTCTGTTCATAATGATCTACACTTTTTATCACATGATCATATATTCTTCATTAATGGGATTATTCCCCCACTGATAAAAAGGTCAAGGATGGTTATAAGTACAATTAGATGGATTCCTCCAATAAATGGTATTAAAATAAACTATGATGCCTCCTATAGTTTAAACAAAGCAGGCATAGGTTGTGTTTCCAGGTCTTCATCAGGTTCTTTGTTGCATACAATCTCTGAATATGTTGATGATCAGTTGTCATTTGTTCTTGATGCTGAACTAATAGCAGTCCACGCAGGCATGAAGTGGGTTGTTAATCGGTGCACAAAGGGCATCATCGAAACTGACTCAAAACAAGCAGTGGACATACTAAGGGCAGAAGCTAAGCCACCTTGGAGATTGTTACATCTCTTCAGGAAGATTATGGCCTTAAAACTCGAGGGAAGCTTTGTATTTGCTCACACATTCCGGGAAGATAATCGGTCGGCGGACTACCTGGTGAAACTCGCAAGCAAACTTCATAGAAGCACTAATTTTGAAATCACAACACAACAACTACACTTTCTCTTCCTCTTAAGATAAGATAATCCTTTCCCTCAATTCAGGAAGAAAATGATTCAACTTTGAGATTATATCGATAAGGAAGAATTATGAGAGTCGTGGTCTGCCTGGCCATTCCGAATTTAACACAGGAGTGGAGGATTCAGAAATGGAAACACAGACTACAAACCCCCATAATCAATTCATATTATATACACTTTTGGTAAATAGGTTGGTCAATCAGATTGACTTTTTGTAATGTTTGTTTTGTGTAGTAATGGTGGGATGCATTAAACAACCCTGCTCATCCATGATGAGCTTTTGATTGGAGAGAAAAAACATGCAATTTCACTACTTACATTTTCATTCTTCAATTTGGATATACAAGAAAAGAAAGAAACTAGATACCCAGTGTTGGTGTTTTATGAAACACAAAACTATTTAAATATAATTGGATTCGAGTAGTTGTGAACTCGGGATGTTAAAACAAGTTTGGGGTGTGGAGTGCACACTTGTATAAACAATTTCGAGTTTACAGCTGATATGATAAGGATTAATTGTATTGATGGTGACTAACATGACTTGTCCTGGAATGAGGAAATGGTGTGTCATTTCATGAGGAAAGGATGTGTCATTTCATGAGGAAAAGATGTGTTATTTCATGAGGAAAGATTGTGTTATTTCAAAATTTGTTCATAATAATTCTGATAGCTACATGGTTTAGTGTAGAATAATGAAATGTTGTGTCTTTTCATGACATTTGTTTCCTATAAATACATGCATTCGCATGCAGTGTTATGTGATACAAGAACACAGAAAATACGACAGACACAACAAACAGAAACACAAAACACAAGTGAAATTCATAGAATTTCTCAGACATACGTAGCAACCAAAAGTATAGTTACTCAAAAGTATCTTCTGATTCATGCCTAAAACAGGAGGGGTTCTCGATCGTTTTATCCTCAAAGGGAATTCGTGTAACCAAGGCTATAATAGGGTCGATTTACTCTTTAAGGAAAGCGTACGTAATGCGACTCACATCGATATCCATGAAACTTTCACCACAATAATCCAAGTGTGATTTTACGGTTCCATTGGAATGCATTATACAGCAAGTTACCCCAACAATCTTAAAGATTAATTTTTGAACGTATTGGATGATGAGTTTGGTGGTGCATGTGGTGCATGAATTAATTGGATATTGGACGAGAAATGCAACATGTAGTGTGTGGCATAATTCCTTGATTGAAAGGATTGTGATAAAATAAATTCGGGATGGATTGTGCTAAAACAAATTTAAGGAGGAAAGAAAGAAGTTTGGATCATGAATTTACTACTGCTGGTGGAAGAACTTCATTAGCAAGAATTTGGGAGGATTCTATTTCTATTAGTGTTGTATACACCAATTTCTACATGGAAATCTAAATGAGAGGAGCAATATGGGAGATGCGTCTGACTCATTTCTTTGATTCTGAAGCCGTGGTTTCGTTTTCACTAAATTGCCAAAATCTTTGACATTTTCACATCCTCAGTGGTGCATAACAAGAAGTAAGTGACTCTCCATGAATTTAACTATCCATTAAAATACTTGGATGATTATCCATTTGATATTAAATTTTATAAATCCCTTGAGATTTATGAATTGTTCTTCCAGTATCTTGTTTGCCTTGCATGAGTTTTTCTTTGAGTGTCTTGCTTAAAAGATATTGGAAGAATAATGTCCTGAGCACACGTGATTGCATGAAAAATTGAAAATATGAAACCAAGGAACAATTTTGGTTAAAAGCTTATCTTGAAGTATATGCTGCTACTTTTTTCTGATAAAATTAAGTAAGCATGTTTGTTCTTCAGAATAAAATGATTCCATAAGCAACTTTCTGTCAAAGTTTATCAGTTAATCGATTCTTTAAGTTATATGATTCTGGCTTCAGTATGTAGAAGTTTTATCATAGAAAGTTGAATGCTTTTATTTATTTATTTCTTTGACTACGCATGAAGAAATAAAGTATAGGCTATTTGTGGCTCATTAGTCATATTTACGTTTGGAGAATGCATGATATATTTGGTTTAGCCCTCAGCTGCACACCCAAAAATGTTGGAATAGAATGTTAATTCATATTTTGTGAATGCAATTTGGATATTGAATTTTTACTGATGAAATTATGGTTGATTGACTTTTTACGAAGATTTGGCAATTTTGTATTGCACAAATGAAGCCTATGGGCTCAGTGAACATAATATCTATTAATATTATATAATGTGGAGAAATATGGACGGGTTTTGATTCTATGAATCATGATGATTGATAAAAACTCTAAAGCACAAGTTGGTGTAACTCTTCAAGAAAGAACGGTTAGTTCTTCTAAACAAAGATGAATTTCAGAGAATTTGATTAATTTTTTTAAAATAAAACCACCATTGGTGGGGGGTTATTATTAGGTCCCCAGCCTGTAATGAAAATAGAAATGGTTACATTGTTTTGAAAAA
>JAULKM010100891.1:0-10351 GCA_032355605.1 Rubia tinctorum | reverse complement strand
CCATCAGGAGAAAAGTGAAGAAAATAACTTTTCAATATTTACACAAATACCCTTCGTCAACCACTTAAAAATGTCCCGCTTTATAGTTTTCATATAAATAAAAGAAATCCACGTTAAGTTCCTGATGTCCTGCTCTCTCAACCGCAGGTACGCAAAGAATACACCGTAATGGAGCTGCAATTCCAAACAACTCAAATTCACCAATAGGCGTCTAAAAAAGTCACACTCAAATTTAGCGTCACGCTCTTTGGCTACTGACCTGTTGCTCGAATGCTAAGCAAGGTCGTTTCACCTCCTCTTCATAAAGTGCCTTGGCAAAAATAGATTGATAAGGAGGATACTTCTCCACGTCACCACGAACCTACAATTGCAGGATGCAACATTAAAGACAATCAAGAAATGCACAACCATTTTTGGCAGCACGTCAGTCTTGGATTCATAACACTATGCGATAACACCAGAGATATCATAAGAAAATGGATACTCAAGTAACATTCACAAATGAAGAAGCTATCTATTATGAAGGGAAAAAACTTGCATGTGATACCATTTTCATCCAACAATAGTACGAAAAATCTTAAGAATGCAGAAAAACATTTTCTAAGAAATTGTGACCATTCTAAGTACATCAACTGTTGGCAAATGGCAAATACCTGATCCATATCTTCACAGATAGCAGGTTCCTCATGACCATAAGGGTACTTATTTCGCAAGAAGATGAATCAAATGGGATATAAGCAGAAAGAGACGGATAACAAGATGAAATCCCTAGGAGATACAATGTATTACTGGCCCTGCATTAGAGGTTCATCCAGCAAAAAGCCAGCGATATCAAGAATCTGGGGTTTAGCCTTAGCAGCCTTAATATGTGGCACTTCGGCCAACTAGTTTACAAAAAAAATAAAAATTGAAGTGTTAGTAAAAAGGGAAAGGTTTAAGAATTTAACGGCAATGAGATATCACATTGTCAGAGAAACCATAGATATTTCATAGTTGTCTAGTTTTTCGCAAATAGAGAACAGTAATAACATTAGCAAGTTCAAGGATCCAGGTCTTGCCCCATTAATATTCAGAAAATTTCTCATCTATTAATAATCTTAAAATGAAAGCTTTAGTAGGTAGACAAAACATTAGACCATTTGCTTCACATAGTCAAATACCTGATTTATAAACCTAAACCCAACCAGTGGATGTTGAGACCTAGAAAGAAGATTGAGATTCAATAGAATCACCAGCATTGTGGATAACATGATGTACAAATGTATAATCATATCTGAAAGAAAGAAGAAGCCAGAGCAAGAAGAAGCCGCATACACTATGAGTTATCTGAAAAAGGGAAGATGAGCGCCACTTAAATTTGCAGCCATTCATGCAGAAGGTTCATCACTGTCCAAATCCACTTCAGAAGAGCTAGCTGAGACAGGAACTTCCTTGTACATCATATGCTTCCGCCTCCGCGATGCCAACAGGACCAATCTACTATCCGTCTTAACAATTCTATAGCTGGCTTTCATGTACATATTCAAAGGAGCTTCATCAATCATTCTACAGTGCAAGAAGGCTTCTTCACAAGATCCCAGTTGAGAAACCACCTCCTCACCCGCTTTAAGTAGATGCCAACATATACCCCTTCTGTAGAATCATGCAAATCACCGACAATAATAGTATAAAACACAGCTAAATCTCCGAAGGCAGCAAAAGCAAGCCTATATCCACTATAGGCAAACACAAAGCTTAATAATCACATTAGCTCACTTAGCACAATATTCAACAATTCATTAGCATATATAATTGTAGGATAGTACACAAATCACAACAAAATTAGAAAAACTCAAAAACTGGGTCTCCAAAATCTGTATAAAACCAAAAGAAAATGGGATCTGAGTGATGGTGGCTCACATTTAGGGGAGGAGATGTGAGCCTCCATGATTACAAATATCCAGTCATTGTCTGGGAGGTTAGCCCAGCCAAGAGACGCGCAATCGAGGACTCATCAACCATTTGTAAACATAAATCATTGAAACACTGCAAAAATGGCACCACTTCATGAATATATAGAAAAAAAACAATGAAAAATGTACATTATATTTATTTAAACACAAGTACGAATCAAGAAAAATGCAAGGATAAAGCTTCAAACACGAAATCGCATAAACTCTCCATCAAGATTTTGCACATTGTGTGTCGCACGAATCTTTATTTATGCTGAATTTGTAAAACATTACAAAGTATCACTCGGAGATAATACTTGTATAATCTGTACATACAATATTAAGATTTTGAGTGTTCATGAAATCAGAAGATTGAACTGAGTAGAATAGAATGAACCAGAAACACCAATGACAGAGATCACAATCTAATATCAGGGATATATTTCTTATCCAATTAATAACAAGCCGAATCGTAATAATAACAAGCAGTTCTAGTTAAACCACCCTAGAATTGTAGTCAACAGTATGAAATGCTAAATAAGACACACACACTACGAGTAAAGAATAAGACGTACATATACATGGAGCTTGGTTAACCGCTTCTCGTAGATGAACCCGGACTTCCTCGATTAACCGCTTCTCGTAGTGGTGGAAGAAAACAATTACTCTGATGAACTAACTACAAAATAGGACAATCAAATTAATATACTGGAAGAAGAAAGGGGGGAAACACACACATATTCATCATGCTTCAAAACTGACCTTTGGGGTCGTCCTTGGCGAGCTTGTGCACTCCGATTGGCGTTCATGTCAGCATCGATTACTGAAAAACAGCAGTAACCATATATCTACCCAATCTAGAAGGTTAAACAATGCTAGCCTAGGATTAAAAGCTGATGCCAAGAGAACAGATCAGCCTTTTGTTTTAATTTGACAAATTTTCAGCAACCATACTGCATGAAAATATACTCAAGCCATATCAACTATAATGCAGGATCATTACACCTTTCTTTCATCAAGGTGTCAATAAGAGGAAACAAACCCCGCTTAAAATCGGTTCCCAGTACATGCTTGAGGACCACCAACAATTCCTGCAGCCCACAAGATGTGCTAGTTAGCATCATTATATATTAGATGGTCACAAAACCGGTATAATACCGTGGAGTATGATACGGCCTTTTACCTTTCGTATAGGAACAAAGTCTGAACATGTGACGAGCAGGTTGACAATACTTTTGCAGATGCTCTCTTCATGTGGTCTTATGTAGTCGGCGAAACTTTTCAGTAGATAAGTTAAGAAAGAAACTGTCTGTATGCATGAAAACAATTCAGTCAGACAACTGACACATAACTAACTCCCAGGAAAAACCTTAAAGGCAGGGGAGCAACCATGGCCCCGCTCTCAAAGAAGTAACTAACAGTAATCTCTGATAAATCTTGCAGATAAAATCTAAAAAGGGCTGAACTTCAGCTTCTAATGTAGGCCGAAAATTCCTAAGCATGTCAAATATTATAGGAATGCAAATCAACCCGTTCTCCTCATTATCAGTGCTTAGAACGTGCATTGCCACTTTAAGAAGGTCCTGAACAACGCAAGCAGTTCAAATGGGTTATTGACAAACTGGGGCTTCGTAATCTGATGCAAAATCATAGAAAACTCACGAAAGTAGCATTTCAGAAAGTTCAAGTACTCCCCTGTATGCGTAATTTCCAAACTGTCCCGCACCTCCATCACCATCTGCAACCTCGTCTGTATCGCTGCTCGCCATAATTTTAAAAAAAAATCAAACACGAATTCAAACACTGAAAAACAAAAAAGCATCACAAATAAAAATGCAGGCACTGAAGAAGCTGCTTACTGAGGTCCTGATCGACGAGGTGGCGAGAATGCTGCTCGAAATTCTGTATGGGGCTCATTTTGAAGTTCAAAAACTATCCTCCAACTATTTTACCGAACACGGGTTTCCGGCGCGCGAATTCCTGGCCCCGGCGCCGGCGGGGTGAGCGGAAAAGCTATGCTGTACAGTCAGTGAGGTTTAAGGCCGCGTTTGGCGGAGGCGGAGGGTTTTGTGCTGAACGAGATGCATCTGTAAATTGGAGATGAATTGAATGAACTAGGTTTTGCTTCGATCCGGCGAGAGGACGGATTGGGGACGACGAGACGGTGCTTCGATTGCACTGATTTTTCCTTCACAGGGAGAAAGGGCGTTTTTTTTCTGCGTAGTCGGGGCTGTGTCTCGGTCTCGGACTATATGTAATCAGCAGTGACTGAATTTAGCTAAATTACTCTTCTAGCCTTTGTATTTTTATTAAAGAAAACTTGGAAATGTTACTCCATCGACCCCTCCGTTCCAATTCAAGTTGCACCATTCCATTTTTCCTAATTGACTTCAATAAATGTAGATGAATTTTATGTTCTACACTATCAATTTTAGTTAAAGATACTCTTATCCTTATTTTTGGAATATTCAAATAATACGTTGAGCATGTATGGAACAAAATTTCATTGTTATAAATTTGTACAATTATGATCCTGCTTAGCATGCTATAAATAAATTTCCTTTCTAATCTAAATAATCTACACATTCTTTTGATAAAATAATAAGAAATGATACTAGAATACATTAAATTTACTATAAATGATTAATTTAAATATCCAAGTAGTCGAAAACACTTATTATCTTATCGATATTATATTAACTCAACAAAATAAAAATGATAAAGTTTTTTTGACAAAGTATATGGCTGAAGGGTGACAATAAAGAATAATAAAATAAAATGAGCATTTTATTGAAGCAGTAGAAGTATTTTAACAAATGATATAGACATGGTTACATTACTTTGTAATGTAATTAATATTTACATACAATTTTAATTGAAATTAATCATTTTAATTTTATAATTGTAATATGATATAAAAAGATAACCTAAGGAAATAAAGAATAACACGAGTTAAATTATTTTTATTATATTTCTTATTAGGGGTCATCTTATTACAAGTGTTTTTGTCCCTTTTTTTTCTTTAATGAAATTAACATAACTTATCAAGCAAAAAATTGAGTGATGACACTTTATCCATGTCGTATAGGGTAGCTGCCATTACTAGAGTTCGCAGTTTTACTATTAGGAATTTAGGGGCAGTTTAGTAAATGTATTGAATTTCAAAAGCCAATCGATATCTAGTTTTCAAATTACACAAACGCGCTTCCTATAGGGCATATAATATTGTTAATACTCACGGGATTTCGATTATGACCCAAAGGAGCAATTTAGTGAGTATTGAGTTTCAAAAGCCACTCGTAATCTAGTTTTCGAAATACACAAACGCACATCCTATGGGGCATCTGATATTGTCAATACTCACGGGATTTCGATTATTACCCAAAGGGACAATTTTGTAAATGCGTCAAATTCCAAAAGACAATGTTTGCTAGGTTTTGAAACATACAAAGGCACCAAAATGTGATTGGGCCCTCACCCCCAACATATTTATTTCTCTAACATACTTAATTTTTTGCCAAAACGAAAGTTAAGGGGGGCCATTGCTACAGTTTTTGTCAAAGAGGGCGTTTATTTTTATTTTTTATAAATATTATATCAGAGAGATAAATTTAGTTATCGATTGAATGCGTGCGGTTTTCTAAACTCGTATCCTTGTAAGAAATCGATGTGAGATATATCTTCCAATACGCCCCCTCACGTGCCAACGTAGAAACACTCTACAAACCATATCGGGTCAGCTTATATGGGATATACATATCGGCTCAGTAATCCAACATGGCTCTGACAAATTTCAAGGTATCTTGGAATTCCATATTAAAATTAACCAACACTAAGTGGAGGTGACTCAAAACTTTATATATTAGTTATTATCCTTGCAAGAAACCGATGTGGGATATATCTTTCAACAAAACGTTACAATACATAGGGCATTGTAGTACAAAAGCCCAAAAGGAAAATGATTCTAATATAGTCCTTATTCCACAAGAAATGAAATATTACGAAACATCCTAACGTATTTTAATACGACGCCTCGAGTTGGAGCATTGGAATCAATATCGCCCAACTTGCCAAGAAAATTTTGAAATTGTTAACGACCACAAGTTTTAGTAAAGAGGTCTGCTAGTTGGCTAGAATTGTTAATATAATGAGTAACCCCCTCACTTGACTAAATAAGATATCTAACAAGATGACAAACAAACTCAATATGCAAGGAAAAGATGATTAGTCGTAATGCAAATAGTCGTCCGACTAACTCATAAGAGGCGCATGGGGGAAAACTGACTAATATCAAACAAACAAAGAAGTGACTTGAGACAAATCAATTCAGAACATACAGTAGCAAATCTTTTAGTCTTCAACATACGAACAAAAGACTATAGGCTGCTTCTCAGTCTTCCAAGAAACATGTAATTTGCTAAGCATTGCAAAATATAATGACAAAGAGCCACTTGTAATAGGATACACAACCCAATCTAAATCAAAATAAGTTGTCAACTGCAACGAGCTGAAAAATAAACTTAAACAACCCGAGAATAATCATCAACAACAACTTTTAAAAAATACACTCAACTAGTAAAAGGTTAGCTATAAGAACCTAAACATCACAATGAATCAACTCAAATGATTGTTATTCATATAATGTCATTCTCTATGACAGACAGAGTAGGGAAGATATTTATTAAAATTAGAATGACAATCTTTAATAAATGAGGCCAGATAGCTAATGCTAGAGTCTCGCACAGAGACAACAAAGACGACTGTGCATATCTTCGATCTTGCGAAGCCAATATACCCCATCACAATGTTCACGCATGCTAATCAGTGTCCTTCAACTTATTTCATATAATATACACACTTTTCGGTAAGTAGAACTAGAAATTTTAAGGTAGCAAGTAACTTAGCAAAAGATAATATATTGTAACGCAGTTCATAAACAAAACAAGCAGAAGAATTATATTTCCAAGCCAGAGAAATCCTTGTTGCACAACAGTAGTATATGGTTCCATCAAGTAAAAGAGCATCACAAAATTCAACAACACTTAGATCATAACGAAAACCCCTAGCGTCCGTCATATAATGTGAAGCTTCATAGTTAAGAATCCAAAGTAAACTAAGCTTATTGACATATTGTCTGATGGTTTCTGTAATTTAAAAAATAAATTAAAAATTGTACTCCATTGAGCGTCAGACCGAGCCAGATCGACAACACATCAATCGAGATCAATCGGGTCGCGCGACAACATTAGCAAAGGCTATTGAACCGGCGAACGGCAGCGGACCGAGAGCTTGGCGGCGTTGACAAAGTTTGAGCGGCACAATGATGGACTTCAGCTTGGTCAGGGCGTATTGGGAAACGGTGGTGGCACCAAGTTGATCCGAGGCGGTGACCCTTAAAGTTGATCAGTTGCGACGATAAGTAGGTTTTGGATATAAGGAGTTTCAAGATTTATAGTTCTATACTATGTCGAATATGAACTGTTGACTGTCTTGATTATCAAAAGGTACAATATATAGGGCACTGTACATAAAGCCAACAGGAAAATGATTCTAATTGATGATATATTAGACTAAAACTCCGTTGGGCCACTAGGCCCAGCCATTAGGGATCGATACTCATAGCCCAAGACAGACCAATATAGTTTTTTTCATCTGATGAGTCAGCATTGGGCCTCATTGTTAGGTAAGGAAAGAGATTAGATTGTAGACAACCACTATTAGGGTTTAAATTGTATAAATACAAATGGATGTCATTTATTCCAGACTATTCTATATTCACTGTTCATTAGCTTGGATGGCAAATATGACTTTGACATCAAAGAGTTTCCCCCTTGAACACTTCGGGGCTTGTTTCTCCTTATAGATTGCAGATCTAGATTGAGGGATCGAAAGTGGACTTGGATCGGGTAACATACACATCACTAATATAATCCTCATTAGAAAAGAAACAAAGTATCCCAATGTATCCTTGATTACAACCATTCTCATAATCCCAAGCCTTCCAAACATGTTTGAACACCATAGTTTTTATGGGTATGTTTGGCAGTAGGGGTGTTCATTAACTGAATCAGACCCAAATGTAAGGACTTGTATCAGATAAATGAAATTATGGTACTCGATCCAAGATTTTTTTAAGATTTCAGGTTCCAATCCAATCCGGTTTAAAATCTGATTTCACCTGTCTGAACCAGATGGACCGGTATTTTTATTTGTATGTGTATTTATAAATTATTAATGAGTTAATTTAATATACTTGTTTATATTTTTTCGTGACGGAAAGTATTGTTCTATTATTTTGTGGTGGGTTTTCTAATAAGTTATACTTTACTATCTATTATAAAAAAATGTTTTGATACTAAAACTTGAAAGTACAAAAAAACAGTTTACTCAATTTTTTTCGATGCCAAAACTTGATTGGTAAAAAAAATAAAAATTCTCCAACCTTTGTGGATCTGTCCAAGTCCAGAATTTCATTACTGGTCTAATCTTTGTTTCAAGGGTTTTTGTGATTTTGGTTCCGATTCCGGTCCAGTCTTGTATGATATTGGATCGACGAACAACCCTATTTGGCAGTATTTATAAGTGTTTGACTTATAAATTAACCAAACAGTTTTCAGTGTATGGTAAACAAATAAAAATGTGTTTATTTTAGAAGCAAAAGCTATATTTGGAGTAAAAGCAAATGCTCGTATTTTGAACTTTTAAAATAAACCTACTTTGCTTATAAGTACTAACTCCACCAAACATACCCTGACACGCCCTATATATGTTGACTAGGGGTGAGATCGAGCCAATCCGAGCCCGACCACCCTCAGGCTCGAGCTCGGCTCGAAAAAAAACTACGTTCGAGCTCGGCTCGAGATCGACTCAAGCCTAATTTGTGTGTTCAAACTCGGCTCGGTTAAAATTACCAAATCTCGAGATCGACTCGTAACTGGTAACCGAGCTCGATTACAGCTCGAAAGCTCGATTACAGCTCGAAAGCTCGATTACGAGCTCGAAACTAAATAATTAAAACTAAAATTTTAATTCACTACACACATGACACAAAAGACATACTTCTAGGAGTTTAATAAGTTTGCTCTAGAGTTGACCGAGCTTCCTATCGAGTTGCTCGTGAACATAAACAAGCCTATCAACATTATGTTCGTTTATTAATTGAGTCTAAAATTTTGGTCGTGTTCGTTCATTTAATATATGAACGATCATGATCCGATCTATAACCGAGTCGATCCCAAGCTTGTTCATGAACATGCGTGTTAGTTCTCACCCCTAATGTTGACACACCGTATATGTGTTGACGCAAATGCAGGGCCGTCTCGGACAATTTGGAGGCCTTGTGCAAAATAAATAATGAGACCCCTAGATACATTAATATACAATTATCAAAATTTGGGTGAATCGATTTTCAATTTATTCAATTCGATTTATTCAATTTTTCCCCTAAAAGATCCAAAACCGAAACCGACCCAAATAATATAAATAACCCAAATTATCAAAATCAAATTTAAAATCAGTTTCGGTTTGAAACTGAATTCAACCCGAGTAACCAAATAATTTGAACATTTGGACATTGTTTGTTATTGCCCAAACAAAAAACCCATAAGTGGGTAAATTTTTTAACTTAAAATGGTCCTTTGAAGGCCCATTTTGTTGATGTCATATTCTTAAATGGCTTCAATTTGGCCTTGCTGATCATTGAATGAAAGGGTTGAGTGATACTCTATTTATAAGTAATTTATACTTAATAGTTTCTAAAACTATCGATGTGGGACAAATTACAAATGCACTTCCCTCTTACTTACTTTCAATATTTCTACCAAAAATATTGGGGCCCCAATAAAACAGTCACTTGCACACCCTCGTAGCCCAACCCTGCGCAATGCATAAACATGATATACATTGGCGTTGATCCACACTTAAATATCCAACTAAAACAATAATGAAACTTCATTGAAATCACAGACCCACAGAGGAAACAGAGGTTGAGGGCATATACTTATCGATCGAGCGTATGTAATCGAAGTGAGGGAGAAAGGAACACTAATTTCTAAATTTCATCAACACAAGTTTCTAATTGCACAACGATTATCATGGGCATTCTATGGTGTCCTTTACTTCCCAAAACACGGATCGATTGAACAAATCAACTAAAGGTGTCAATTGGACGGGATTGAGAAAAAAATGAGATGAGAAATTAATAAATGTGTAGTTAATGAAATCGAGTATTAAATACCTATTAACTTTTGGGATTGAGCGGGATTGAAATATGATTGTGTTAATGGGAAATTGTTATCACAATGAGTCCAAAATTATGTTAATTTCATGGGAACCCAACAATGACCAATAAATACCCAAAATTACCCAATTAAATGCATATGTAATATTTAACATAAAAAGTCACTATAATTCACAAATTA
>JAULKM010100890.1:0-10352 GCA_032355605.1 Rubia tinctorum | reverse complement strand
AGAATCATATACGAAAATAGCAATTAACTATTTGCCACACTTTGTTCCCATACAATATGTTTCAAAGTATTACTCAAACCATTTTCTTATAACCTAACGACAAATTTAAATTCCAACTAAATTCAAAGAGCATAGAGAGGTCGTATTTCGGAAATTTCTCTTCCATTGTTTTCGTTATACCGAACATCAAATACTAAAAATATTCTTCAATTATCACTACAACAAAAACAACATTCCCAAGCCATTCCCTACATTACATACACTGCATCAAGGCAAAAAACCACCGCCGACGGTTGGGCGTGCAGCTCACGCACTGCAATAACTAGAGGCGTGTGACGCCCACGCGCGGCAACAAGGGGCGACGCGTACTGTTCACACGCGGGTCAGAACACCCATTTCGCCAAGAACGGACGTGGCCGGAGTACACTGAGACCTGCAGAAGACGAACACGAACACTCACCGGTTTTAATACACTTACAAAACAACACAACTAAACCCAGTTCTACAAAGGTTTCAAAACTTTTGCACTTCAATTTTCAAACCAAGAAAATCTGGGACAAAAAGCCGAAACTATACCTTCCGTAGAAGAGCTGGCGATGGTCGGCGCAAGAACAGTGAAATAAGGGGAATTTCGTGCGGAAAATGGAAGAAAACCGGAATTGAAAGGAAATGGAAAATGAAGAAATGGAGAAGCTGGGGACGATATAACCTAGAAACAGGACGCATTACGAAAATGAGCCCACTTCACTCGTAAAAATAAAAATAAATTATAAAACCATGAGGGCGCATTACGGTAATGCGCCCTCCCCATTTTGTTTCCACTCAACTCCACTGGAGCACCAATCTTGGGTTTTTCTCCCCTGATCATGGAGAGATGGAGAAACAATATTTTTTTCTTCAATTAATATCCTTTTAATATTTATTTTATTGAATAAGTATGAATTTGTGTTCATACATCGTTATTGTTCTTCAACCTGATAGATTAGATTGTTATGTTCATTATGATAACTCAATTTAATTGTTCATATTGATGTATTTTGATATATTTGGTTTTATAGATACTGTGTTTCTTCATAAGGAGTCTTGTTCTCGATCTGTGTTTTTCAAGGTATTTTTGGTTTTGACAACATAGATCGTGTTTTGGGTCAAGTGGTGTTACAGTTGTTGAAAATCCCTGCCAGACATAGTGATATTGATGCGTGGTATGCTCCTCTCTGCCAAGTGATAATGATTTTTGCGGGAAGCGAGTTAACATTTCTAAGGGTGATGTTACAGATTTTCTATACCACTACTCTATAATAGTACAGACAGTTAGTCTGATTGAAATGTAATTTAAATATCTTTGTAATAGATTAGTTACTGTTAGAGACTAGTTAGGTTGGATGTCAATTTATTAAGGAATAGCAATATTTTGTGAATATTACTTGTAACTGTAATTAGATTTAGATTCATTTTCCTTTTATGTATAGATTTTTGTACCTCTATATAATGTACCACAAAGCATGAATACAAAAACATATTGCTACCTTTATTTTCTACACAGTATCAAAGCCTAAAATCCTAAAACCCTGAAGAAAAATTCCGCTATTTTTTTAGCTCCATCTGCCACCGCCTTCCAACCGCTTGTTCCCTCACGCACCGCTGTCTGCCAGCCACTGCCGCTAGACTATTGTCTGATGATCACTGTCGCCATTATTCAGGTTATTGCGATCTGTCGTACCTTGCCCAAATTTGCCGCAAGTGATTTACACGCGCCGCCATAGTCAGCTCACGTGCCGTCGGCGCTCCGCGTTCAACTTATGTACTGCCAATCCATTTGTGTCGTTGATCTGCACCAATGTCTACCCTTGGTTCTAGTTCTGATGCTGCTGAGCAAGCCCGCATCGCTGTTGGAACTGAGGCTAATAAGCTACAGAATCTCAATGTCGCCAATGTGATTGCATCTGTACTAAAATAGTTACAATTGCAATCTGGCTCTGGGAGGATCTATCCCTGCTGGTCTATCTCTGAATAATCATTACTACCTTAGTACTAATGACGGCCCCAGTTTGTCAATTTGTCACATTGTGCTGAAAGGTGAAGAGAGTTACCTTGAATGGTTTACTGTAATTTTTGGCGATATGCTAGCCAAGAAGAAGAATGATTTCATTGATGGAACCATTACCAAACCCCCGGATAATCATCCTGATGCAGCTGATTGGTCGGGAGTTAATGCTACCCTTGCATGTTAGATCTTGCAGACTCTAGATCTACCATTGCGTTCATCTACTAGTTACTATGCCACAGTTAAAGAATTTTGGGATGATCTTAAGCCCCGATTTACTCTTGGGAATGGTCAGAAAATTCTGCAGATGCGTGAAGATATACATAACTGTCGGCAGAATTGTTAGACTGTTGCCATTTATTTTGGCAAACTGAAGAAGTTGTTTAGTGACTACAACTCACTCCGGCCTCCTTTAGTTTGCACCTGTGAAGGTTGCAAACCATTATGCACATGCAACCATGTTGTTAATGACTTCAAAGAACGTGAGAAAGATATGGTCTATCAATTTCTCCTCGGTCTTGATGAAGGCTATCACACATTGCGATCCAACATCATGACCACCAATCCTTTGCTACCATTCATGCATGTAAATGCTCTTGTTGCCTAGGAGGAGAATCACAAAGCCATCATCCGGTCTCACGAGTATTCAATTGACTCTATGGCATATGCTGCACAACGCCCACCACCATCGGGTTCTTTGATAGTTGTTTTCACTTCAGCTGATAGCAAGAATCTCACTAACACGCACTGTCATCGCAAGGGTCACGACAAAGATACATGTTTCAAGCTCACAGGCGTACCAGATTGGTTTAAGGAGTTGAACCAGAAATCTAAGAAGACAGAGCCCTCTCCACCGATAGTTGTCGCCGGTAACGGCAGACCTGCCTCCAGCATCTGTTGGGCTCCACCGCTTTTTGCTAGCACCACCGTGTCCCCACCTGGACATGCTGCGTTGCAGCCACCGCACAGGTTGCTCCTGCCTGTGCTAATTTTGGTCCTGCTCTGTCTGATGACTAATGGAGTACAACCATATATTTATTTAATCAGTTTAATGTTGTGTTTGACCATGGGTCAGGTAAGTTTACTTTACCATGGATTCTTGATTCGGGAGCCTCATAACACATGACTGGTGATAAAGGTTCTCTGATTGATATTACTACCGCTGTCAATTCTGTGAATGTTATATTACCTGATGGGTTTGTTTCACCTGCAACACAATATCGTTCTATTCATTTTGGAGATGTTACTCTTACTCTTGTTCTCTACATATCTTCTCTGCGATGCTATTTATTATCATACTCTAGATTGTTATCAGCCTTAAAATGTGTATCTTTGTTTACTGAAAATTATTGCATTTTACAGAAAATAAGTACGAGGATGTGATTGGAATGGGTGAGCAGCAGGTGGTTATTGGCTTCATCTGCTTGATACGAATGATTGTCCTCATATATTGCAGTCTAATCTGACAGTTGCTTCAGTTTCGTATTTTGATTTATGCCATCAACGTCTTGGGCATCCTTCCTCTACGGTATTGTCTTCTGTTTCTACTCTTGATTTTAGCAGAAATAATGTTTTTGTCCCTTGCTCTATACTTCCTCTGTCCTATTACTTTTGGCCCATTTTCTTTTTCTCAGTCTTTAATGATCATCTTTGACCTTCAATAACTCTAGCTATCAATTCAGCATAAAATTTGATATTTAGAAAATATATGTTAAGATGAATCTACCAATATCTCACATGATATTTGTATCATATATATAGATACACACACACACACACTTATATTAGTGGTCAAAGTTTACTAAATTTGACTTCGAAAAAGTTAAGTGGCCAATAGTTGTTGGACGGAGGGAGTATGTCATAGAGCAAAGCAGACTAGGCATAATGTTCCTTTAAATTCTTCAAATACTAGTTCTTTATTCGAATTAATACATTTTAATGTTTGGGGTCCTTATAAAACACCATCTTCCAGTGGTAAATTTTATTTTTTGACTATAGTTGATGATTATTCCCTATATGTTTGGGTTGATTTATTAGTTGCTAAGTTTGAAGTTACCTCTAGATTTATCATATTTTGTGCCTTGGTTAAGAATCAGTTTGGTCGCACTGTTAGGCGTGTCCGGGCTGATAATGATACATAATTTCTACCTTTGAGATCTTACTTTGCTGAATCTAGGATTATTTTCCAGACGTCTATGGTTGATACACCACAGCAGAATGGTCATGTTGAGCGCAAACAACATCATTTGTTAAATGTGGCTCGTGCTTTGCGTTTTCAAGCTAATCTACCAATTGAGTTTTAGGGAGAATGTGTTCTTACAACTGCATATATGATCAACCAGACACTAACAAAGCACCTCAATGGTCGTACACCATTTGAGTTACTCTATGGACGCCACCTAAATCACAAGGTTTTGCGCATTTTTGGATGTTTGTGTTTTGCTTCCTACATTCCCAGATTCTGTGATAAGTTTGCTCCAAGAAGTCATCAATGTCTGTATCTTAGGTATCCTGTGAGGAAGAAAAGTTATCATCTTTATGATTTGGAATCCCGTACTTTCTTTAATAGTAGGAATGCTAATTTTTATGAAGACCAGTTTCCATATGCTATTCTCCCGGAAGCCTCACCGACCCCAGCCACTTCATTGATGCCATTACCACTGCTAGCTTCTTTCCCGCCGCCGGTTCCATCACCACCATCGACCTCTTTCTTGCCACCGAGCGCTGTGATCCCGCCAATCGCCTTGCCAAATAGTACTTTGATGCCGGTTCTACATGCACTGCCTGACACTGCACTAACCAACCCATCGTCGGGTCCTCCTCCGTCTACCTCGTCTCCCCAGCTTAAGTTGTCGGTCAACTCCCCGGCGCTGCCATCTGTGGTCGAGCTACCTGCTCTACAACAGAGTGTTCGCGATCATCGATCTCCTACTTGTTTATCAAATTATGTCTGCTCTATTACTGATATTAATAACCCCCACACTGCTACGACCACACCTGCAATGTCACATTTCTCAGGTGTTCTCTATCCTTTAACTGATTTTGTAAATTGCAATAAATTTTCTGGTATGTATTCTAGATTTTTGGGTGTAGTAACTTCTAGTGTAGATCCCACTACTTACTCTGAGGCTTCGAAGTATGCTCATTGGTGTGATGCAATGGCTGATGAGATTAAGGCACTTGAGCGCAATCAGACATGGACTTTGTCTTCATTACCTCTGGATAAGACTTCTATTAGATGCAAGTGGGTATATTGTTCCAAGTTTAAGTCTGATGGTACCATTGAACATCACAAAGCTCACTTGGTAGCTCTTGGAAATTTCTAAAAGAAAGGAATTGACTACACTGAGACATTTGCTCCTGTTGCAAAGATGAGTTCGGTACGTATGTTTTTATCAGTTGCAGTCATTCGTGGTTGGGAACTACATTAGATGGATGTGCATAATACTTTTGTACATGGTGATTTGCATGAAGAGGTATTTATGCAACCTTCAGTGGGCTACCCTGCGCCTCCTGGCCAGGGTTGTCGCCTTCGAAAATCTCTTTATGGTCTTCGGTAGGCTCCTTGTAATTGGTTTACGAAATTAGCTCAGGTTTTACATGTATATGGTTTTGTTCAAAGTAAGGCAGATTACTCTCTATTTGCTTTTACTCGTGGATCAGTTTTTTTGCATGTGCTTGTTTGTGTGGATGATTTGGTCATTGTTGGTAGTTCTTCGTCTGAGTTCAAGAAATAACCGAGTTCTTGTTTTCATATGAAGAATATTGGTGCACTTAAGTATTTATTGGGTATAGAGATTGCTAGAATACCAGATGGGATGTTTTTTTCACAAAGGAAATATGCCCTGGATATTTTGTCTGATATAGGTTTGTCGGCTTCTAAACCGACGGATTTCCCTATGGAGCAACAACGTGATCTTAAGAAAGTTAAAGGCCCCCTTTATGATGATCCTGAGCAGTATCGGCATGGTGGGTTGCCTCATTTACCTGACTATTACTCATCTTGAGCTAAGTTATTTTGTCCATACACTTGCTCAGTTAATGAAATCTCATTGTGTTTTTCACTGGAAAGCTACGATTCGAGTTCTTCACTACTTGAAGAGTTATCCTGGTCAAGGTTTATTTATCTATTCACGTAGTTCATTACAGTTGTCTGCTTATTGTGATTTTGATTGGGCTGCTTGTCCGATTACGCGATGCTCTCTTTCTGGGTACTTTGTGACGATTGGTGATTCTCCAATTTCATGGAAGACCAAGAGGCAACCTACAGTTTCTCATTCTTCTGTTGAAGCGGAGTATCATGGTATGGTTGTTGCCTATTGTGAGTTGTTGTAGCTTAAGACATTACTTCGTGACTTAGGTGTTGTGCATTCTACTCCTATGCGACTGTTTTGTGATAGTTAATCTGCTCTTCATATTGTGGAAAATTTGTTGTTCCATGAACGTGTGAAGTATATAGAGGTTGATTGCCATTTTATCCGTGCTCTTGAACAGTCTGGTACTATTGTTACTCATCATATTCGCACGGCTGACTAACCTGCAGATTTGTTCACTAAAGCTCTCGGACGAACTCAGTTTCGTTCATTACTTGGAAAATTGGGAATTTTTTATCCCCATGCTCCAAATTGAGAAAGAGTATTAAGGAATAGCAATATTATGTTAATATTACTTGCAATTGTAATTAGATTTAGATTCACTTTCCTTTTCTGTATAGGTCTTTGTACCTCTATGTAATGTACCCCAGAGTATGAATATAAAAACATATTATTACCCTTATTTTCTACACAATTCCTCTCATTGTAAACACTACTAGGTGTTTTCCTCAGTATCATTGAATGATTGATTTTTAAAAAAAAAACTAAAACAGATTTATAACATTAAATTTGCATGTCTTTTATTGATGTTGTTAAGAAATTTTAGAGAGCTCTAATTTATACCCCTTTCTTTCTAGGTAAGATTGTTATTATTATGGAAGTAGAAAATAAAAATCTTCCAAGTTATGGACCAGTTTCTTTTTTCTGCTTGAACTTCATTTCCCTTTTCATGTTGGGTTTTAGTTTGCAGTGGTCTTTGGTGATGAATACTATCAACCATTCATATTATATTAAATAAATATATTTTATATGTTATCATGATACTAGAGTCAGGTCACGTCACCAATTGCACTGCATAGTTCTCACCACATTGCATGGGTGGTCTCCGATCGTATTTTCAATGCACGCTTTGATAGCCCATCTTCCGTTCATATCGCTCTTCAGAGTTAAAAAATAAAATATTGAAACCACTTATATTCTAAACCATACTTATTGATGCCGGGTGATCCTTCTAGATGATGATAGACCTCGGGATTGGTCTGGCAAGTTCCACACTTCTAGGTGCATGTAAGAGAGTCCCAGGGAGGTATCCATAGGGAGAAATTTCAACGCCTAAGTTCGTCTGGGAAATCTTCAGAGGTATAACATGTATGGAATTACTTACCTGGACGAGATATTTATGCCTTTATTTATAGGCCTATTGATCGTGTGATCATGGCCCACATAATGTGTTCAACTCTTTTAAATCATATTCTAGTAGAGGGTGTGGCACTTTATGCTTTTTATCCATGTCTTTACTTATAGGCATGTTGATCATGTGATCATGGCCCACATGATGCGTTCAACTCTTTTGAATTGTGTTCTAGTAGAGGGTGGTGTGAAGAGTGGCACAATCTGCATTTTCTCCCGAGTTGGGTGAGGTGGACTTGGCTCGCTCTCGAGTGGTGAGCAAGCTGGTTGTAGTGAACCGGGGTTTATGCTTAGGGTTTCGCGGGCTAGGCATACACTATAAGCTCCCAACCACGAAGGTAAGAAATGCGTAGTGCTGAATGGTTTTTGATTGATCCAAAAATGTATTTTTTTTCTTGGTTTGGAAGCGAAACATATATTTTTTGGGTTTGATAAAAAATGGTGATGCTAGTGCAAAGTTATGTATGACTTTGTAGGTGAGAAGGAAAATGGTATTTTATTAATTTTGATGTGATGTATTTTTCATGTCGATTACTCTACCTTTATCCTTAGGAAAAGGGACATGTTGTCCCAAAAATTGAGAGGAATATTGATACGCAAGCGCAATGGCATGTTAAGTAATCATTTTGGAGCATGTTTATCAAATGAATGCTCCTACTCATAACTGACACAAGTTACTAATTGCCTCGAAAAGACACATTTTTTAAAAGTTACTTTATATGCTTGGTTTTGTGATCTATACATAAAAGGTGTTAGGACGCGTTGACCGAACTTACCTTATTTCATTTGATTGCAGAGTTGTTAGCGGATTTTTGTGGTTGTTCGCTGGAGTCATCGTCGATTGAAGGTACTTGTTTGATCGTATCCCTTTTTTTGTTGCAAATGTGGTGATTATTCGTAAGGAATCCTTGTTCTCCACTGCCTGAACTAACATGGGTGATAGTGGAGTGGCGCTTAATGATTCACTTTCTGGGGATGAAGTATTTTCAGGGAAGACAAGTTGGTTGAGGAAAGATAGTGTAATGACTGAGAACACTTTAGTGGCTCTGAAGCAATACCATCCATCTTTGAACAAATTTGATATGAAGTTTCTTGTTGCTGGTGAAAGAGTGTGGAACCCTCCCACTGGCTATTTTAGTGTATATGAGCATTTCCCTCTTGTGAAAGAATTGGAGAAGATGACATCGTTACCCTAGCTTAACGAGCTTGAAGAATGTGAGGTGGTTGAGTATGAGGAGGAAGTGATTAAAGAAAGGGGGTCAGACTAATATTGATGTTGATCATCCGCGTCAACCTAATCAACCTCCTGGGACATTTGGCTATACGAACGAGCCGAAGGGAAGCAGTGCAGAAGCGACTAATAACGTTGCCACTAGGTCGAGTAACAGGCATGAGGGTTGTTCTCATTTAACTTAGACAATGTGTTTTTATTTTTTATGTAAATATGTTCGCCAGTAGGCGTGGATTTTAATGTTTTTGTTAAGATGTTTATTTGTATATGTTATTGTTTGCTTGCATATGTTTTTGATATTATAACTTAGAAGGGATGTTTTCTACATGTTTTTTTTTTGAGTTGTTAGAGGTTTTACTTCCTTTTGGGGTTACTATGCCTCAAGGGTGTTGGGATATCCTAAGGATGTGATAGTTTCTAGTGGTTGATCATATAGACGTGTTAGGGTGTGATCTGTTGGTAGTTTGTTATGCATGATATGTAAGTATTGTTAGGTATGGGATATGTTGATAAAATAGGACTTCGGTTGTTTGCACAGTTGATAAAGTAAGTATATTGGGACGGGTTTTAGAACCTCGTGGTCAGGAGGCCGGTGATTGAGTATATGTCATTGGCGTTGATTTAGACCAGGTTGGTTGTTTTTAGAATTAGAGGATAAGGGTGGGGTAGGTTCGCGCTGAGGTGTGCAGGAGATTTCCACTTGTTTTGTTGGTTGGGATTCTTCCAGGCGTATATGAAGCTATGAGTTATCTTCTTGTGCTTGTTTAGATGTTAGGTGTCTTTGTTGCAAATAGAGTCCGTAGTTGCTTTTCCTACTTATGTCATTCCGGATAACAAAGATGGTAGGGAGTAGATTGTTATTAGAAAGGGAGGACGGATGGTGATCTTTACGTATTGTCTTGGGCTATATGTTGGTTATGGGTTGTTATTAAGGCTAATGTTGGAAATGGGCTTTGGTTTTTTGGATGATGATGCTACATGGGCATAGATTGCACATATTCTTTATGTTTTGATAATAATTTGGTGTTTTGTTTTTCAAGACTGTCTATTCGGCTACTCAGTTTATGGAAAACCCTATTTTCGTGTTTAACTAAACAATACTTATCACTACATTTTCTAATGTGGATGTCTAGATATAGATATACACACACACATATAAAAACATGTAAAGAATTGGGGGTTGTTGGTTTTCCTAAATTATGAAAGTAAAGATAACACAACTAGCAAGATTAAGTAACTATGCAAATCATGCAACAAACTAATAAAAAGAATTAAAACTACAAATGACAAAGCCTTAGGGGCAATGGACATCCGCTTCCGTACCTCTTAGCTATCATTGAATCCACGGCCTATTCACTACTTTAACTATTTGTTGTGAAGATAAATCTTCTATCCTTCTTTGATAGTAGTCTACAAGAGTGAATTCAACATCTATCGCTAAACCTCACTAATGACCCATTTAGTCGATCAACGCCTAAAGGTATCCCATTAATGGCATTAAGTACAAAGAATCAACAACCTTGGTAACACTTATAAACACTACACCGTGTCTAAGCATTGAACCAATTCATGC
>JAULKM010100889.1:0-10353 GCA_032355605.1 Rubia tinctorum | reverse complement strand
ATTGACACACCAGAAATTTTTAGAACCTAGAGACAGTGTAGAGAGTTGCCTTAATGAGGAGATGTTGCATGACCACATGTTAATGAATCCCTCATTTTCAGAACTCATGGATGCACAGTGGAATATCACGGCAGAAGTTGCTGAAAGACTTGTAGTTAGGAACCGAAATGAAATTTGCCTTGAGGAGGCAGTCTCGGTTAAGGTCGGCAGTGGATCAGTAATCTCCATTAGGATATATTCTTCAAGACATATGCAAAGGTTGAACGGGTGGAAGGTAAAATGACCTTTTAATTATATTTTGGAACTGCCTTTTTAATCAGTTGCTTTAAAGGATATGTCCATTCTGTTGCTCCAGGCACAGGCAGGCTTGCTTAGAAGACTTTCTCACCCAAACCTAGTTAAGGTGGTAGGATACTTTTCCAAGGGTAAAAGGCTAGTCCTTATACATGAATTTGTACAAAATGGCAGCTTGAAAGACCAGTTTAATGGTGAGTTTTTCTTCTGTTTTACCTCATAATTGAGAGTTAATTTCTTAAATTTCTCAGATATATGAATATCTTTTGAAAAAGCTGCTGCATAGCTACTTTCCATGGAAACAAGACCGAGGATATTAATCGGAGCAGCTCGTGGCTTGGTATTCTTACATGCTAGCGAGAAACGAGGTTTCTATGAATATTTTGAGACATCAGATATATGTCTTTACAATGTAAGAGTCATGATTGAGTTATATTCATGTAGTGTGAATTTCTCGCAACTTGCAAGTGTTATGTATGTCTGCTTATGCTTGAATCTTGATTCATTTGATCATACACATAACAGTTTAAAAGCTAATCTACTTTGCCACATAAACTTTTCCGTTTACTGGATAGGAATGATGAAAGGATTTTCATATGAAAATTTCCGTTTTCAGTCTCATGATGCGGCGTTGCTTGGATTTGGCACAACAAAAGTTGATCTTCCCAACGCCTAGGATGACATGGCTTTGTCTAAGAGGAAATGTGTGTACGAGGCTCCCGAGTTCTGTATGTATGCTGCTCCTGAGGGTTTCACAACAGAGAAAATACTAGTAGTTGTGCCAACTTCACTGCTCTTATGATATGATTAAGTGTGCTTCTAACAAGGAAATCTCTCACATAACAGGCATGATTCCTATAGCAGACGACGTGTATGGATTTGGTGTAGTTATGTTTGACGTGTTAACAGGTGTATTGACATACCAAAGATTCGATACATTCAGGTTTGTTGATGTTTCGGGACCCAGGTTTATCACAAACAAACTGATCGCGAGGATTATGGATGACCAATTAAAAGGCGAGCGCGATGCAAGGACTGCTAAGGAATTAGCTTCTCTAGATCTGAAATGTACTGCAACTGATGTTGAAGCGAGACCATCGATGGGACAAGTTGCGGGGAAACTAGAGTTGATTAATCTGCGACACAGCCACGGTCTAGGAACTGAAATGGTAGATATTTGTATTTGATGTTTTGTGCACGCTTCAAATGGTAGATAACTTGTACTTCAAAACGCTTCAAATTTCCCATGCTCGCACTCGACTTGAAAGTTACATGCATGTTGGTCTTACTATGCCTTAGCATTGGGATTTGGCACACATTACAGTACAGAACCGGTTGAGCTTCTTTCTTTCTTTTTTAACACGGTGATATTTGGGAATTTAATCCTTCGTATTAATCAGATTGGGCAAATAGCCTACATTTCAATAATCTTTACACCAAGTGATGGAATGATTCCATTTACACAAATACACTAACCACTCTCTCTATCTCGGACTAACTTGCAATCGCACTATTCATTTAGTCAAAATTAACTAAGTTTGACCACATAATTCTATTGATATGTAAGTAATGATATTATAATGTGGCAAAATGTTAGAATCATCTTAATGCTTGTCTTCTAAGTATAATTTTTTCATAATTTTTAACTGTACATAATTAGAGATATTAATGGTCAACCTTTTTTTTAATCAACTATCAAAAGTCAAAGTGTATAAGTTAGTCCGGGATAGAGTGAGTATTGCCATTTTGATTAAATGCCCGAGTGGAAATAAGAGAGGTACACAAAGACACTAACTAAATATTACAATTCAAACTGTCTAAATGACGTTAAAAAGGGTATGTGGAAAATCAATGGTATGAGTGACAATAAAAGTGACAATAAGAAGGGTATGTAGAGGATATGTGGTCTAAACTGTTTAACTGTCTCGTAATGTCGTCCTGAAACCACCAAACAAAACTTATCACGATACGAAGGATTAGATTAAACGGACAAAAATGTTTCATCTACCCTTCTGATCCACTTTAAGGCAATAAAAAACAAAGTAAATTTAATCTCCACAATTAAAAATCCAGTTAATCTCTATTTAATCCATATAAACCCTTTCCTTGAATTAGGAGACCAAACTCGATCACTATAATTGCCAAATAACTTTTTTCTGTAGGTATGTGGGGGGTGATCTATAATGTGAAGAATCGTCACTAACTCGAACCTGAAAGAATAGCGAATAAACGGTCTACGTGCAAATTAAATCGAATAATCAGTTTCATTGGGGCGAAACATCCTAACGGATCAAAAGTCAATATAATTTTGATTAAACGAAATCTATCAATCTGCTTGAATCCTCATAAATGGAATCTCCAAAAATTTGAGCTCGGATTTCTCCTTCTGGTATTTTAATAAACAGATCAAAAGTCAATATAATTTTTCTAGACCTTTTCACCGAAAAAAGGATCCCCGAAAAAACTAAAATTGAGAAAGACAATTCTAATTTACTACTTAAAACAAAAAAAATCTTTTTATTACTACCCTTTTTGTAAACTAGAAAATAAAATTTTAAAGAACAAAGGAAAAAATAGGGGGATAAAAGAGAAGAAAGCCAACAAAAACCAAAAACTAAACCACCACTACAAGGAAAGCAAAAGGAAAAGAAAAACGAACTTGTGAGATGATGGTTTGAAATTTTCTCTCACTAATTCTAATGTGAGAGCAAGAAGGGATAAAAAAGAGAAGAGGGGAGAAGAGTAATTTGAAGCAGTTCGCTCAGTTTTCTTTTGAAGAATAGTAATCTTTTACAAATTCGGATCAAATTGCAGGAGCGTAACCTCTCACAAAGTTGGACCAATTGCAGGATAACGTTGTTTTATTCCAGGTAAAGTAGACAGTTGCAGAAAATTTAAGGGAAAAGGATAAGTGGGAAAACATCTCTATCAGTAGTATGGTCGGGTGCCTTCAACATCTTCCTTTATTCTTGTGAGTTGGAGTGGGTTTTCTTGAGAAAAGGCTGGTTTTGTCTGTTTTCAATTTACCACTAGAAGCCTTTACTAAAGAAAGGCAAAAAAAGATCTCATCTGAGGACATTAAGCAAGCATTACTGAATTGGGTTCACACAACAAAGATGGTAGAATCAAGTGGTTCTTTTATGTGTGCTGGACAAAGGTGGCTTTTTAAGTTTTTAAGTTAAGCCACCGCTTTCTCCCAATGAAGTTGTGGAGAATTAATATTTTTCAGAATAAATTACCTTTTTAAAGGAACAATCTGGGATTCAAGAATTAAGTTTGTTTTGGTTCAAGAAAAGTGCATTTCCTTCCCAGAATTTTAAACAAACAGCAGGTGGAAATGGCAGTTCTTTGGGCAACTACCAAACCTGGTTTTCTTTGTAGATCAAAACTGTGGGGTTACTGTTACATGCAACGGAGGAAAGAGAGAGAGAGATGGAAACCGGGTGGAAAAGGTAGAGAGAGGAGTCTAGTTTCTTCTCGACGAGTACTGTTCAGAAAATGAGCAATGCTAATCATGAGCACAAGGACTATTAAGTGATTGACTTTGTCCACACTACTTGGTCTTTGTAGTTATCCATTCTGCCCATAATTTTACCGATAAAGGTTGGTTGTAATCTGTTGTACCTTTCTACATTAGTTTAGGAAAACTTCTTGTATCTTGGATTATTCAAGCCTACTGATTAAAATGAAGTAAATCAACATTTTTACCATAATTATCCTTCTCTCATATGGTATCAGACCAGCCTAATAGATCACACACTATGTCTTCCGCAAATACTCCCGCCTCTGAAATCTAACAATCCATCACCTCCATATCATCGCCGATCCTCTTCACCGCTTTTGGTGGCACTGCGGCCAACCTCCAATTACCAACGCTTGCAGTTTGTCTTGACCACACCAACTACTCCTTATGGCACGACACCGTATGTTCATTCAGCTCTCGAGGCTTATGAACTCGAAGGCTTTCTCGCTGCCAATGATGTTACTCCCCAAATTCTACCTCTGGTCACTGGCTCCACCACTCGTGAGTCGAATACGGCCTACTCTGTATGGAAGCACAATGATAGACTTTTCCTTTTATGCCTGTGCTCCACCCTCTCTACTCCCATGCTTGGCCACGTCGCTTGTGGAGTCTCCACATCTGAGGTTATGAAAATGTTGGAACAAATGTTTCAATCCCAAACTCCTGCTCGACAAATGCACCTTAACAAACAACTCCAGGTGCTCGCTAAAGGTAATTTGTCGATCTTGGAATATGTTTAAAACAAACGGGAAATTTCTGATTCGTTGGCTTAATGCATGACTGTTGTTTCGGACGAGGATTTCGTCTCATATGTCTTGTTTGGTTTAGGAGCTGAATACAATTCCTTCAAGACGACGATAAGCATGCATCTTAAGCCGGTTTTGTCTAACAAACTCTTCATCTTGATGCTTTGAGCAACGAATCTTGGATTCGTGTGCTGATCCCTCTTTTCCATCAGCAAACGTGGTTCACCGCCGTACCTCTTCTTCCCTCCAGCCTCCGACAGATGCTGCTCTGTCCGGTGGTCGCCAGCTCCCGTTCAACGCTACCCAGCTTGCTAATCGTCCGAGGCTGCTGTGTCAGATTTGAAGCAATCAGGGCCATGACGGCCGCAACTGCCATCACCGGTTAAATCTGTCCGCCCTTCCAGCCATAAACCGACCGGGCTGCTAAGCGCATTTGTCAGTATTCCACCGGTAAGAAGGCATTTACTTCCTTCTCTGATTGCCCGTTTTCCATCACAGATCCTTGGGTGGTCGACTCAGGAGACACGAACCAAGTCACAACTGATCTCTCCAACCTCAATCTTCAAACCGAATATGTTGGCAGCAACAATCTTATCATAGCAAATGGCTAGTACCTTCTTATTACGCATACTGGCAATCTTTCTTTATTTTCTAAACATGTTGCTAAGCCCTTTGCCCTAAATGATATTCTTTTTATCATAAAATCTTTAAAAATATTATTAGTGTTCATCGATAATGTCGTGATTTAGTGTTTTTTTAGAACTTTATGCTAATCATTATTATGTTGAGAACCTCCATGGCAAGAGAATACTCAAGGGAGTCGTTGAGAATGGTTTGTATCGGCTTCTTTTTTTCCACCTTAATCTAGTGCACATGTGTTTATTGGTGAATGTGTTTTTATTGCTTGACATCATTGACTGGCGCATCCTCATGAATCTGTGTTGCGTTGTCAATTAGTTGCTTTTGATTTACCTGTGTCTGCTAATAAAATATTGCCTTTATGTAGTGCCTGTCAATTAGTCAAAAGTCATAGTCAACATCTTCCTTCTTGTCATGTTGTTTCTGAAAATCATTTGATTTAGTTTACTCAGATGTATGGGGCCCTGCCTATGTACCCTCTTTAAATGGTAATCATTATTTTGTTTTCTTTATTGATGATTGCACCAAGTTCGTTTGAATATATTTTCTTGCCCCTAAATCTCAGGTGTTATACATTTTTCAATCGTTTAAACAATGGTTGAAACTCAGTTCTCTACTAAAATAAAAGTTTTTCAATCTGATTGGGGTGGTGAGTATTGAAATGTATCTAATTTTCTAGAAACACAAGGCATACTTCATCTTGTTTCTTGTCCACATAATCCTGAACAATATGGTACTTCTAAAAGATTAAATAGAATTATCATGGAAAAAGGTTTGGTTCTCTTAACCCATTCACATCTTCCTTTTGAATTTTGGAAACATGCTTTTCATAGTGCTATATACATAAACAATAGGACCATAACCCCCGTTCTTAATCACAATTCACCTTATGCTTGATTTTATCAACGTCAACCTGATTACGATTTCTTAAAATATTTTGGTTGCTTATGTTTTCCTTATCTTCACCCTTATAATAGTAGCAAGATGGAATTCCGTTCCGGGAATGGATTTTTCTCGGGTATAGTGCTAAACATAAAAGTTTACTTGTTCTTTCATGTTCCTTTCTTTTGCACATTTATTGCTCGACAGGTTGTCTTTTATGAGTCTTCGTTTCCCTATCCCGAGCATTGCTCTTAATCTGGTCAAACTAATTTGTCAAATTTTGAGCTATCCTTGCTGCCACTTCAGGAGGCTGCCATGCCCTCTCCATTGGTCCCTTTGTAACTAGCAGCCTCAATCAATCTGTCACCTTCCACTCTTTCTGGTCCCACACCATCTTCTTCTCCAGTGGTACTGTTATCTCCTTCACTAGCTCTGTCACCGGTAATTCCATATCAACGATCTCCCTTGTATTTTTGTCCATCCAACACTTCTGAACATGGTATGGTCATTTGAGCCTCTACTCACTCTCTTAAACCTAAAGCTTATACAACCACTGAACATCCCATATCCTGTGATTTTTTAGATTTTGAACCAAAAACATTTCTACAAACTAAAAAGAACCCTAAATGGAAACGTACGATGCAACTAGAGTTTGATGCCATAATTGCTAATGAGACTTGGTACTTGGTTATGAGACCCCCTACTTCTAATATTGTTAGTTGTAAGTGGGTTTTCAGGATCAAAAAGAGATCGGATGGATCCAATGACCGGTACAAGGCTTTTTTGTTTCCAAAAGGTTATAATCAGAAAGAGAACATTGACTACTTCAACACTTTCAGCCCTGTCATTAAACCAACTACAATTTGAGTAGTGCTTAGCATTGCAACCACTGCCTCTCCATTAGGTTGACATCAATAACGCCTTCCTTAATGATTATCTAGCTTAAATAGTCTACATGTAATAAGCACCGAGGTTTATCTCTCCTGATATGCCGAATTATGTGTGCAAGATTAAGAAAGCACTCTACGGCCTTAAGCAAGCTCCACGAGCATGGTTTCAGAAACTTAATCAAGCTTTGTTTCAACATGGGTTCAAGCAGTGTATCTCTGACACTTCCCTCTTCATCAAGCATCATAGCTCCAATGTGGTGTATGTACTCGTGTACATGAATGACCTTCTTATCACTGGCTCCACTTCCTCCTTCATTGATTAGTTTGTTAAGTACTCAGTGTTCTCTCTGAAGGACTTGGGTGCTCTTAATTTTTTCTTGGGGATTGAAGTTTATCGTACATCATCTGATCTTCTTCTCTTACAAAGAAAATATATCCTGGACCTCTTTAATTGCAGCAAAATGATGGGCGTCAAACCCATTGCATCTCCGACCGTTCTCGGTTCCCGGCTCCTCTCAAGTGGAGATCCATTCTCAGACGAACATATTTATTGCAGCATTGTAGGCACTCTTCAGTATACTACTATCACCCGGCTTGAGATCTCTTACTCTGTTAATCGAGTTTGTCAATTCACGCACAAGCCGTCTGCCCATCACTGGGCTGCTGTCAAACGAATCCATTCCTACCTAAAAGGTTCGATTGAACCAGGTCTCTTCTTCC
Source organism: Rubia tinctorum (assembly GCA_032355605.1). NCBI lineage: Eukaryota > Viridiplantae > Streptophyta > Magnoliopsida > Gentianales > Rubiaceae > Rubia > Rubia tinctorum. The sequence continues at coordinate 2,659 of JAULKM010100889.1, read as the reverse complement.
GCCCTACTCGTGACACTCGGCTTGTCTGCTTCACTGATGTCGGTTGGGCTTCTAACCCTGAAGATTGTCGCTCTCAACATGGGTATTCAGTCTGTTTTGGGGGGCAACCTGGTAAGTTATTCTTCTCACAAACAGAACATTGTGGCTCGTTCTAGCACTGAGACTGAGTATATGGCCATTGCTTTTTCCTCGGCCGAACTCATTTGGCTTCCGCAACTTGGGAATTTTGGGAATTTTCGGATTCACTTTTGTACACTTTTGTGCTCTAGATATGGCATTTTGCCTTGAAATTTTCTAAGATGAGTTAAGAGCGACTTTGCTCTTTTATTACCTTTCTAGAGGATTTTGTATGACAAGGAAATTGTTGGAAGACTTTGAAGACTATCTTTGAAGATTTGAATACCTTATTTTGAGCTTTTAAAACTGGATAAATTGAGGAAAAGTGAAGTGAAAAGGAGGACTTGAGACAAGAAGAAGAAAGAAGTCAAGATGATGAATCTGGGCTCAGTGGCGACTCGCGAGAAATTGGTCGCGAGTTGCGAGGGACGTGTGGCCAGAAATCTTTCCTTTTTTTGTACTATAAATACCAAACCTTATCCCCTCTCTTCACTATCTTCTTCTTCATGTGTGACTTGGGGCTGAAAACCCTAATTTTTCTTCTTCTTTTCTTAGTTTTTGTAGGTTAGCTATGTGTTTTCATTATCTAGGTTAGTTTTGTACTTGGGAGCAATTAATTGAAGCTTCCAAAGCAATGTAGTAAGAACCTCTATTTCACTCTTTCTTGAAACATTTTTTATTTAGCATTTATTGTGTTCTTGATTTTGAGTTTTGCTTCATTTATGCTAGTTTGAGAATATGAAGTGTTTGTATGATTAAGTGTTTAGAGGTTAGAGATGTGCACAATTTCTTAGCTCTTCGACAGGAAAATCCAAGAACATGGAATTAGAACCTCTTGTTGTGTAATATGATGTTAATCTTTCTAGATGAGTATGTTAGTGTGGATTGTTATCATATTTATCCTAAGATAGGAATAGAAGGCTGAATCTTGAATGTTGATTGTTCTAGGTCTAATCTAATAAATGATTTGTTTGGTTAAATGGCTAGGCATTTGGAAGAATGTTTGTCATTGTTATCAAATCTATGGTTCTTCGTGTATAATGTTGTTGCTGAAATATCTTTATGGTCGCAGAACATCTAAAGTGATCATTAATGAGGTTTGCAAATGGTCGTTGAACGTCTTTGTGAATAACTATTAAGAAGAAATGAATGTTGATCTTCAAAATGGAAGTGATAGCATTCCCTATAGGTAATGGATGTGATAGAATGAGTGAATGGTTATATGATCTATAAGAGGTTTGGAAGTGGGAATCAATTGCCAAAAGACTATGCCAAGCCTCCTAACCACCCAACTCCTTTAAGACTAACTTCACCTCTACAACACTTTCCTCTTGAAAGTTTTGTGTCCTCACCTCTTTACTTTTGAATACTCATGGTGAAGGGTTTCAAACCTTCACCATATGGATAACATTAGGTTTGTGCCGATGAACTTAAACATACAGAGCTAAATCATGCCGACGATGTAAATCAATTCAGCTTTTCTTTTTGGTTTTTGTCATTATTTTGTCTTGTGCTTTTCACAGTGTGTTCCTCCATGATTTTTTAGCAACATGAAATGCATTGCATTGGAGAATATGAAGGAATGAGAGCTATGAGAAATGGAAGAAATCTTAGAAAGTTTGTATCAAAATATTTCTTCAAAGTATTGGAAACTCTGTCTGACGTGAGTCGCGACAGAGATGTCGCGAGTCATGAAGAACAATTGATTTTTAAAACTCCCAAGTGAGGTTATTCACGAGTCACGACTAGAATCAGACTTTCTGAAAAATTGGAGTACTCAGTTCTACCAATTCGATAGTCATAAAGACTTTGTCGGGAGTCACAACTCGCGACAGGTCTTCGCGAGTAGTGACCATGTTTTCGCGAGTCGCGACCATGCTCGGGAAGTTTTCTGGAAAAATGTCAACTCTTAGGTCCATTATGCCGGGAGTCACGAAAATCCTTTTGCAATCACGACAGAGTGCTGTCCGTCGTGTAGCGAGTCACGACGCATGCCCAGATTCAAAAGAAAAAAAGCCTAAGCTTCCTTTTTCCTCTATAACTTTACCTCTTCTTCTCCTCCAAATACTCCAAAGAAACACCACACTTCCACTTATATTTGTACCATCTTACTTGTATAAACATATGAATATTCTTGCATCTTTATAGTTACCTTTTGTTGATTCTAGTGTGCCGACTACATCATTGTGACTATGTTGAATAAATTCTATAATGATACTTGAATATTTGTCGCTATATGTCAGATATTATCATTGGATAATTTCATAGTGGTGATTTCATAATGGATTGGATGTTCTTTGAGAATACTATGGCCATCAACTTTTGATATTAAAACCTAGTAATACAAATCCCTATGCACTTGTGAGTTTGACGTTGTTTTCTATGATATTAGTATTAAGTGATTTATGTTTGAGAATACAAAGTGAATCACTTAATACACTTTTGTTGATTTCAATGCCACAATTTTGCAGCAAATCTAGTCTTCCATCAGAGGTCTAAACACATCAAAATCGACTATCACTTCATACGGAAACAAGTTCAA